>NW_006499617.1:4102635-4168406 GCF_000471905.2 Amborella trichopoda | reverse complement strand
ATGTCAGCCAATGGCTCAGATTTAATATGGGTTGATCTGAAGGCTACAATCTCATTTCGTATTTGAATTTTCATTTATTTTTTTTACAAATCCAAATCACTTAAAAATTTATGCGTTCAAATTTTTTCCATAGAGACAAAAATCATATTTTGTATTTGCTCTACCCCAAAACAAAATATACGTACCTTCTCTTGTTTAGTAACGTACTCTTCTCTTGATTAAAAAATCCTGGGGTTTGTATTTCACAATGGCTCAAAATCTGGACGAGTCCGTGGGCCAATACATCCAGAGATGAAGAGATCTCACGATGTGCCAAAGTTACCTCATGGGCGAGATTGAGGTCGTCTTTGTTAATCCTAAACCACAATCCCTGCAACGGGCTTAAAAAAAAAAAAAAGAAAGGGTATTGGGTCATTTTGCACCTAAGGGCATTTTAGGCATCCCTAGAAATTTAGGGCAATACCAATCACTCAAGATTAACCCCGAGTGAAAGGAGAACGGTAGAGTATGGACTTAGGCATATTTTGGTCATTTTGCCACAAAGGGCATTTTGGTTATTTTACCTTCCCTATTAATAACGACAGTATCTATCATTCAAGATTAACCTCAAGCGAAAGGAGATAGCTAAAATTTGCAGTCAGAGGTGTTTTTGTCATTTTATACCCAAGGTCATTTTGGTCATTTTACCATCCATTCAAATAAGAGGCAGTATCATTCACTTAGGATTTACCCCGAGAGAAAGGAAAAAGATAGATTTTGCACTCATAGTGTTTTGGTCATTTTGCTCCACGGGAATTTTGGTCCTTTTACCATCCCTAAACTCATGGGCAGTACAAATCGCTTAAGATTAATCCAGAGTGAAAGAAGGTAGAGTATGAACTCAGGGGTACTTTGGCCATTTTTGCACCCAATGGCATCTTGGTCACTTTACCTTCCTTAGAAATAAAAGGGCCATACCAATCACTAGAGATTACCCCTACAAACCTCCGAAACACCTATCTTAGCCAGAGCTAGTCTCTACATAGGAGTGAATAATACTGCCCACTCGCAATTGGCAAACAAATGAGATATACAGTCTACGTGGATCCCATGCAAAAGAAGTGAAGAAAGCACAGAAAAGAAGGGGAGAATCCATCAATCTTTCAAAACATCATAATAAGAGCAAGGGTAACAACAATCACTGTAACGACTTAAAAAAAAAAAAATTTAAAAAAAAAAAGAAGTAAGAAAGGATATTTGGTCATTTTGTAACATTGGGCATTTTGGTCATCCCTATAAAGAAGGTGCGTTACCAATCACTCAAGATTAACCCAAGCGAAAGGAGAAAGGCAGAGTTTGAACTCAAGGGTTTTTTTGTCATTTTATGCTAAAGTGAATTATCGTTATTTAACCATCGCTATAAATAAGTAGCAGTACCAGTCACTCAAGATTAACCCCGAATGAAAGGAGAAAGGTCGAGTTTACAGTCAGGGATATTTTGCTCATTTCCCAAGGGAATTTTGGTTATTTCACCATCCCACGATTAACCCTGAGTGAAGAAAAAAGGTAGAATTTGCACTCAAGGGTATTTTGATCATTTTTTCACTAAAAGGTATCTTTGTCATTTTATCATCCCCAAAAATAAGGGGCAGTACCAATCACTCAGGGCAGGCCCCGAGCGAAAGAGGAAAGTTAGAGTTTGCATTTCGTGGAATTTTGGTCATTTTACACCCAAGAAAATTTTTGTCATTTTACCATCCTAGAAATAAGAGGCACTACCAATAACTCAGGATTAACTCCGAGAGAAAGGAGAAAGGTAGAGTTTGCACTCAAGGGTATTTTGGTCATTTTGTACCCATGAGAATTTTGGTCATTTTACCATCCCTAGAAATATGGGGTAATACCAATCACTCAGGATTAACCCTTAATGAAAGGAGAAAGGTAGTGTTCACACTCTGGGGTATTTTGATCATTTTGCACCCAAGGACATTTTGGTCATTTTACCATCCCTTGAAATAAGTGGCAGTACCAATCACTCTGATTTAACTTCGAGTGAAAGAAGAAAGGTAGAGTTTGCACTCAAGGGTATTTTGATCATTTTTGCACCTAAGAGCATCTTGGTCATTTTACCTTCCCTAGAAATAATGGGCAATACCAATCACTTAAGGTTAGCCCTAAGGGAAAGAAGAAAAGTAAAATTTGCACTCATGGGAATTTCGGTCATTTTACTCCCAATGGAGTTTTTGTCATTTTACCTTCCCTAGAAATAAAGGTAGTACCAATAACTCAGGATTAACCTCGAGAGAATGGAGTAAGGTAGAGTTTGCACTCAGTGGTATTTTGGACATTTTTCACTCAGAGGGATTTTGGATATTTTACCATCCCTATAAATAAAGGGCAGAGTACCAATCACTCAGGATTAACCCCAAGTGAAAGGATAAAGGTAGTATTCGTACTCTAGGGTATTTTGATCATTTTGACCCCTAGGCATTTTTGTCATTTTACCATCCTTAAAAATAATGGGCAGTTTCAATAACTCATGATTAGCCCCGAGTGAAAGAAGAAAGGTAGAGTTTGTACTAGTGGTGGTTTGATCATTTTATGCCTTAGGGCACTTTGATCATTTTACCATCCCCAGAAATATGGGGTTGTAACAATCACTCAGGATTAACCCCGAGCGAAAGGAAAAAGGAAGAGTTTGCACTCATGGGTATTTGGTCATTTTGCACCCAAAGGCATTTTGGTCATTTTACCATACCTAGAAACAATGGCAATACATTTCACTCAGGAATTAACCCGAGCGAAAGGAGAAAGGTGGAGATGGCACTCTGGTGCATTTTGGCCATTTTATATCCAAGGGCATTTTGGCCATTATACCAACCCTAGAAATAAGGGGTAATATCAATCACTCAACATTACCTCCGAGTAAAAGAAGAAAGGAAGAGTTTTCATTCAGGGTTATTTTAGTCATTTTCACACCCAAGGGCATCTTATTAATTTTACCACCCCTACAGATCTCCCACAAACCTATCATGTCTAGAGCCTGTCTCTACCTAGGAGCCAATAATAATACACACTCGCGAATGGCAAACAAATGAGTTCTACTGCCTACGTAGAACCCCTGTAAAAGAAGTGACGAAAGCAAGCAAAAGAATGGGCAAAGCCATCAATCTTTCAAACAATCATAATAGGAACAAGGGTAACAACAATCATTGTAATGGCATAACGAAAGAAAATAAAAAAAACAAGAAAACAAAACAAAAGGAAGAACGGATATTTGGTCATTTTGCACCCTAATGCATGTTGGTCATCCATAGAAATAAGGGCTAGTACCAATCACTTAGGATTAACCCCGAGCGAAAGGAGAAAAGTAGAGTTTGCATAAAGATGTATTTCGGTTATTTTGTACCCAAGGGCTTTTTGGATATTTTACCATCCTTATAAATAAGGGGCAATACCAATCACTCATGACTAACCCCGAGCGAAAGGAGAAAGGTAGAGATTGCACTCATGGGTATTTTGGTCATTTTTACACCACCCAAAGGCATCTTGGTTAATTCACCATCCCTAGAAATAAACGCATGTACCAATCACTCAGGAGTAATCCTGAAGACCTCCCATAAGCCTATCCTAGCCAAAGCCTGTCTATGCCTTGGAGTTAATAATGCATCCCTCTCACGAATGGCAAACAAATGAGATCGACACTCTACGTTGCACCTTTGCAAAAGAAGTGGCGAAAGAAACGAAAAGAAGCGGAGATGCCTTCAATCTTTGAAACATCATAATAGGAGCAAGAGTAACAACAATCCTTGCAACGGGCCTAAAAAAATAAAAAAAATAAAAATAAAAATAAAAAAGAAGAAAGGGTATTTCGTCATTTTGCCCCTAAGGGTATTTGGGTCATCTCTAGAAATAAGGAGCAGTACCAATCACTTAGGTTTAACCCCGAGCAAAAGGATAAAGGTAGAGTTTGCACTGCAGGGTATTTTGTTCATTTTGCACCCAAGGGCATTTGGGTCACTTTTTCATCCCTCGAAAATTAGTGTAGTACCAATCACTTAGGATTAATCCCGATTGAAAGGAGAAAAGAAGAGTTTGCACTCTAGGCTAATTTGGTCATTTTGCACCCAATGGCATTTTGCTTATTTTGCAATCTTTAGAAATAGTGATAGAAACAATCACTCAAGATTAACCCTTTGCAAAAGGAGAACGATAGAGTTTGCATTAAGAGGTTTTTTTTTGTCATTTTGTGCCCAAGGGCATTTCGGTTATTTGACCATCCCTATAAATAAGGGGTAGTAACAATCACTCAAAATTACCTCCGAGTGAAAGAAGAAAGGTAGAGTTTGCACTTACAGGCATTTTGGTCATTTTACGCTCAAAGGCATCTTGGTTATTTTACCATTCCTAGAAATAAGGGCGCGTACGAATCACTTCGAATTAACCTCGAGCAAAAGGAGAATGGTAGAGTTTGTACTCAACGGTATTTTTGTCATTTTGCACCTTAGGGCATTTTTTTCATTTTACCATCCCTAGAAATAAGGGCAATACCAATTGCTCCGGATTAACCATGAGCAAAAGTAGAATGGCAAAGTTTGCACTCAGAGGTATTTTGGTCATTTGCACCCAAGGGCTTTTTGGTCATTTACCATCCCTAAAAATAAGGGGCAGTACCTCTCACTCAGGATTATTCTCGAGTGAAAGAAGAAAGGTAGAGTTTGTGCTTAGGAGCATTTTGGTTATATAGCACCCAAGGGCATTTTGGTTATTTTACCATCCCTAGAAATAACGGAGAGTACCAATCACACAAGATTTACCTCGAACGAAAAGGAGAAAGGTAGAGTTCACACTCGGGTATTTTTTGTCATTTTTACCCAAGGGCATTTTGGTTATTTTACCATCCTTTGATACAAGGGGCAATATTAATCACTCATGATTAACCCCAAGAGAAAATAGAAAGGTAGAGTTTACGCTTAAGGGTATTTTGAACATTTCTCACCCTATGGCATTTTGGTCATTTTACCATCCCTAAATATAAGGGGCAGTACCAATCACTCAAAATTAACCCCTACCAAAAGGAGAAAGCTAGAGTTTGTACTCGGGGGAAGTTTGGTCAATTTGGACCCAAGGGCATTTTGGTCATTTTACAATCCCTAGAAATAAGGAAAGTACCAATCACTTAGGATTAACCCCGAGTGAAAGAAGAATGGTGGAGTTTGCACTTTGGGGTATTTTCTCATCCTGCACCCAAGTTCATCCTGGTCATTTTACCATCCTTAGAAATAAGGCGCAGTTTCATTCACTAAGGATTAACGCCGAGCTCAAGGAAAAAGATAGAGTTTGCACTCAAACGTATTGTGGTCACTTTGACCCGACACCACTTTTGTCATTTTACCATCCCTTGAAATAAGGGGAAATACCATTCACATATGATTAGCCCCGAGTGAAAGAAGAAAGGTAGAGTTCTCACTTTGGTGCATTTTGCACCCAAGGACGTTTTGGTCATTTTACCATTCTTAGAAATAAGGTGTAGTACCAATCACCTAGGATTAACCCTGAGCGAAAGGAGAAAGGGAGATTTTGCACTTTGAGGTATTTTGGTCATTTCTTAACCAAGGGTATTTTTATCATTTTACCATCCTTAAAAATAAGGGCAGTACCAATCACTCAGGATTAGCATCGAGAGAAAGGAGAAAGGTACATCATGTACTCAAGGGTATTTTTGATATTTTGCACAAACTGGCATTTTGGTCATTTTACCATCCCCAAAACCAATAGGTAGTACCAATCACTCAGGATTAACCCAAAACGAAACTAGAAAGGTATAGTTTGCACTCAGAGGTATTTTTGTCATTTTGCACCCAAGGTATTTTGGTCATTTTACCATCCTTAGAAATAAAGGCAGTACCAATCACTCAGGATTAACCTCGAGTGAAAGACGAAAGGCAGAGTTTGCACTCAAGAGCATTTTGGTCATTTTAAACCAAGGGCATTTTAGGTCATTTTATAATCCCTATAAATAAGGGGCAATACCAATTACTCAGGATTAACCCTAGCAAAAAGACAATGGTAGAGTTTGCACTCGAGGGGATTTTGTTCATTTTACATCCAAGGGCATTTTGGTCATTTTACCATTCCTAGACAAAATGGAAGAACCATCCCTAGGAATGGTAGAGTTTTGTCTCACAGATATTTTGCTCATTTTGTATATAAGGGCATTTATGTCATTTTACCATCCCTAAAAATAAGGAGCAGTATCAATCACTAAGGATTAGCCTTGAGTGAAAGAAGAAAGAGGGAGTATGCAGTCAGGGCCATTTTGGTTATTTTACATCCAAAGGCGCTTTGGTCATTTTACCATCCTGAGAAATAAGGGGTTGTACCAATCACTCAAGATTAACCCCAAGCGAATGGAGAAAGGTTTAGTTTGCACTCTGACGTATTTTGGTCATTTTGCACCAAAGGGCATTTGGTCATTTTACCATTCCAATAAATAAAAGGGAGTGTCAATCCCTCAGTATTAGCCCCGAGAGAAAGGAGGATGGTAAAGTTTGCCCTCTAGGGAATTTTCGTCGTTTTCCAACCAAGGGCAGTTTGGTCATTTTAGCATCCCTTCAAATACTGCCCCAAGGGCAGTTTGGTCATTTTAGCATCCCGAGTGAAAGGAGAAATGTAGAGAATTTGGTCATTTTGCACCCAATGGCATTTTGATCATTTGACCATCCCTAGAAATACAGTGTAGTACCGATCACTTTGGTTTAACCCAAGTGAAAGAAGAAAGGTTTTTTAGTCATTTGTTGTCATTTTACATCCATGGGTATTTTTTATCATTTTACCAGCTTGAGAAGTGTGTCCTGGCTATTGACTTAATACACTTAGATATTCAGGATTTTGATGTTATTTTGGTCATTGACTAATTGTTCACACACCATGCCATTGTTAACTGTTAGGGATGCTCCCTCTATACAATTTATTTCTACTCTTTGGGCTCATCATCTCCCAACTAAAAGATGTTTCTAGTATTTAGTCTATGTGATAAAAAACCAAGATGTGCAGTCCAAGCTGAAAGAGGTCTTAGTATTAAAGAGAAATACCCTCATCTTTTTGAGCAGTCAAATATGAAAAATTTAGAGGACTAAATTTCTATAAAGGGGGAGAATGTGACGACCCTAATTTTTTTGACTCAGTGGGTTTCACATGTCAACCTCTCTATGGATATGGTAGGTACAAATGGATATGAATCCCTAGGGATAAGAGAAATTTGTTAATATTGGTCAACCCCATTCCATGGAGCTTTACATTGTTGGAGGGTACTAATTTTGACTATGTCTAGGGTGCAAATTGAATCTTATTTTCATATGTGCTTTGTCAGATATGTAACAGTGTTAGGACATCGTGCACACATCACATATGTGCATGACATCCACTTTCTCATTGTCGCATAAGTTTTTTTTGTGATATCCGTCTTTAAGTATGGTATTATTTGCATATACAAATGTCTATAGAATTTTGATTATGTATCAACTTCCTACTTTTGTGTCTTAGTACTGTTTTTAAGTTTTATAAGGAAATTGTAGCGCCAACTTTCCTCCCCCCCCTCCCCCCCCTTTCCTCTCTCTCTCTCTCTCTCTATATCTTCTTTACAAGATTTTTAAAGGCCTGTGATATATGAAAAATCCATTAAAATTTACCCAACATCATCTTTACAAGATTTTTAAAGGCTTGTGAAATATGAAAAATCCATTAAAATTAACCCAACATCATCTTTACAAGATTTTTAAAGGCTTGTGAAATATAAAAAATCCATTAAAATTTACCCAATATATGCAAGGTACACTATAACTTATGTATTTCACTTGAGATTTTGCTAAATTATGGTACATGGATGCTTTAAACCCTATTTTTTATATATTTTCAGAATTTCAATTAGCAAAATAAATTTTGTTATTCTATGCTAATTTTGTAGTTATTTCATTTTGGTGTTCCAAAATATATGATATAGAATATTATTTTCATTTTGAGGCACAAAGTGTGTAGATATATGATCTGAAGTGTTATTTTCAGCATGGCAAAATATGCATGTAAACAAATGGAATTTTTTTGTTATTGATTTGTGCTTTAGAGTCTTCCGATTATGGTGAATGTCTTAGACCACCATATGTGACAATTGAGCTCAAACCGATAGATTTGGTTCAACTCTTAAACATAATCTTTAGTCAATGACTCTTTTTGTTGGACAAAGAAGAACACGCAATCAAGCTATAGTTATGGTTTAGGTTAATGGAGATCAATTCTATGATGAACATGAGCTTTGTTGGTTATTTAATAATGTTAGGACTGTGATGTCAGGCTATCACCATACCAAAGATCACTGAGTGAAACCAATCTTTGGATCTGTGGTTACTTTTTTATGCCAAAGATGCCATAAGCTAAGAAACCAGAAAACCCAACTCAAAACTTGGTTTTAGCGCCCATAAATTGGTCTTGCAAGAACAAAAGTTGGAGAACTAATATTCGACAAGGCTTATATACTTGGGTTTTAACATTTGTTGAGACTAAACTGAGTCACAGATTGAAATTAATTATCCTTGGCCTCCACTAATCAGCTAGACCATTTGATTCAATGGACAATGTCTAAATTTAGTCAAGGTATCAATATAAAGGAACATCTTAAGTTTTAGGCCCATGTTGCTCCCTCTAAATGAGATAATAAGAAAGAAATAAATGTTTATAACCATTTCCTTAACCAAGAATATTGGTGTTGGTTGTACTATCCCTGTTTCCCTATAATGTGGGAAGTAGATTTATTGTGAAGCCTTTCATTTTGAACTCTTTAGCAAGAACAAAAAGAGAATGTATACATTGTATTTTGGGGAATGAATGTACAAATATGTGATGAGTAACTACCTGATTAAAGTCTCATAAAAGAATGGGTATGCTTGATATAACTTATAGAGAGAGAGAGAGAGGAGAGCGTTTTTTATAATTTTTATGAACTTTCTCTCTCTCTCTCTCTCCAGTTATGCTATATATGATTCTCCCTCAGTACTATGTTTTTATGTTTCCATAACATGGGATTTTATAATTGAGTTTTTTATTGCATGAAGCTTTGTTAAATTATTATCTGGTTCAATTGACAGCTTATAGTGATTTGATTATAGAAAATATATGTGGTGATTTCTATTGGAATTATGATTTATGATAAGATGTAGACAATGATTTGTGTTATGGTTAGTATCCATTTGTTGCCACCATCCTGTTCAATTCTTCTTACGTCTACCTCAATTTTTATAATCCATGATTTTCTCATAGTTTGGGTATGGTTAAACTTCTCACTTTTTCCCATCATATAGTTTTGTATTTTGTTTTATTATACTTATATAGAAATCGAACATTTCATTTGAATAGTTACTTTTGCCTTCTATTTGTTAATCATTCTTCAATTTATAATCTTACAACTGATCAATATTATAACCTTATTTGTTTCCTTTCATCAATGCTTCCTCATTTGGAAGCATAAGCACTTATCTTTGGGGTGAAGGGTGACTCTTTTAAAATCATGTTTAGCCAATCTTCGAGTCTATCAAATGTCTCTGATTAATATACCAGCTTCAGTTGTGAAGAAGATCAAAAAAATGATGCGGGATTTTCTCTGGGGCTCAAATTGAGAGCTGAGGAAGTTTCATCTTCTTAGTTGGGATAGAGTATATACCCCAAAGAAAAAAGGTGAATTGGGGATTAGAAATATTAGGCTGGTGAATCAAGCTCTTTTATACAAATGGTGGTGGCGCAGTCTTTATTTGAAAAATCATCTTTGGTACTAGGTCTTAGAATCCAATTATGGTGTGGGTGGATCTGATATTTGGCTTGGAAGAGGCAGGGGTAAGGATACCTCTAAAATGTGGAGGACTCTCTCTAATTGTAAGCCCATGATTTCATGTTATTTTAGATGGAATGTAAGGTGTGGTAACAATATTTCCTTTTAGCATCATAGGTGGGTAGTATAATCTTAATTCAGTTTTCCCAGAATTGGTTGGGATTGTTACGAGGCCTAATATTAAAGTCAGCGAGGCGATTGAAAGGACGGGTGATTCTATATCCTGGAACACTTTTTTGGGATATAGTCGTTTGAACAATGTCATACTCTCTCAGTGGTGTGAGCTAATAGAACTATTGGATAAAGTATATATTTCACCGAGTGCTAAGGATGAAATGGTGTGGGAGATCAAAAGCGATGGTGCTTTTACTGTTAAGTCATGTTATAATCTTCTCTTTCACGACCGGTGGGGATGGTCCTGCCCCAAGATTGCTGAAAATGGCCGATACCGCACAAATTTCAGGTCTTCATCTAGCTGGCTGCTATGAATAAGGTTTTTGACTACGGATAACCTAATAGAAAGGGGAAAGATCTTATCGAATGTATGCCTTATGTTAAATTTGATGATGAGTCTAGTGCGTATCTCTTTATTCACTGCTCTTTCACGGTGTGAATTGGGTACTGACTGTTTGGTGTTTTAAATATTAATTTGGATCTTCCCCAACTTGTGGAGGGGATTGTTACTCAACTGTCCTTACCTCATTTGTCGACGGTAAATAGGACGGTGTGGATGATAGCCAAAGGAGTTATTCTATGGGAAGTCCGGAAAGAAAGAAATAAAAAGACCTTTGAAGGGGTCTCCTGTCCATAGACATGTTGATTCATTCTATTAAAACTACAATTTGGTCATGGTTAGCGGTGTTAAAAGATGGTTGGGGTATTTCAAAGGTGGATATCATGGCTAATTTACACAACATGTTTCTTCTTGATTGTGTAAGGAGTAGACCGAAGTGCATCTGGATTGCGCCCCTATTGGTAGCTTGAAACTTAATTTTGATAGCAGTTCTTTTGGCAATCATGGGTTAGCAGATTTTGGTGGAGTTTTACGTGACTGCTTTGGTGACGTCCTTTTCTCCTATACTGGCCCGTTAGGTATTGGAACTACAAATTTTGCTAAGCTTAGGGCTCTTTTCCATGGTTTGAAGTTTCTCATTGATCAAATTATGGCAATAATCGTTAAATTGAAGGTGATTCATTGAATGTGATGAGGTGGTGTAATAAGGAACGATAGGTCCATTGGGAACTTCGGTCTTTATGGTTAAGGATTATGGACCTCTCTTCATCCATGTCAGTTACTATATCTCATGTTTACCGTGAAGAAAATTCTGTGGCGGATTCTTTGGCAAAGGGTGGTGCTTATTTACCTTTTATTGTTATCTCTAATGTTGTAATTCCCTTTCCTTAGTTTTTAACAAAGTTATTAATATTTGTCAAAAAGAAAAAATGCTTCCTCATTAGTAATATCATTTTTATTTTTCTATTTATAGAATATTGCTCAGCACAGATAAAGGCAACAGTGAAACAAGATCCCTCACAAGCATATCAATGTCCTTCACCTTCTCTAGCTCATCCATTTACATATGTGTACCGTTATTCCTATCCACCTCTCTCTATCTCTCTCTCTCTTATATCTCCCTCTCTTTATACTCAGCGTGTCACACCCCAAGTTTTCTAGCATTCTCGATGTGCGACAGATTATTCTTATACTATTTATATATAGAACAAGTTCAAAATTCCTACTTGTATACGTATTGCACCAAATAGTGTAATTTTAATATGTACAAAGTTTGCTCACTTTGAGTGAAGAGAGAGAAACCAATTTGAGGATTCGTTAAAGGCCAATGGTAGGTATTTATAATTGGGGAGAGTGAGTCCCCATTTGACACATGTCCTCCATGTGTCCCTTTTTATTTTATTTTTTTAAGTCACTTCATACCTTTTTGTGCCACCTCATATCTTTTTGGTGTCACCTCTTATATTTAGGGCCACTTAATACCATTTGGTACCACCACTAATAAGTGTGTAATGATGGACACCTCACCTTTGTATTATTTTATTATTTCTTTTAATTTTTTTTGATGCAAAATCCTGTTAAATAAAAAGGGTGGTCCTATGGTGTACTTTAACACCATGGTCCATAATTTATATATTATTATTATTATTATTGTTGTTGTTGTTGTTGTTTTATTATTATTATTATTATTATTATTATTATTGTTATTACTTTACCCTTTTTTTTAAAAAAAATAGGGTCATTACATTCTTCCCCCCTTAAAGAAATTTAGTCCTCTAAATTTTGTACCTATGAGTTAAGGGTCCACCACGACTCCGTTGCGCCATAACTATGGTACATATCCTCTTGTTCAGATATCTTCCATATTCTCCAGGCCCTATGAGTTCTTTCCATACTTGCTCCAGTCATGCGGAATCTTGTAACTGTTTGTACATATACTAAATATGACTTAGGGTATATTTCTATTCAGATTTCTTAGGATCCTAAACCTATTGCTTTGATACCATTTTGTCATACCCCGAGCTTACTAACATTCTCGAGGTGCGACAAATTATTCTTATACTATCTATATATAGAACAAGTTCAAAATTCCTACTTGTATATTCATATTGCACCAAATAGTATAATTTTAGTATGTACAAAGTTTGCTCACTTTGAGTGAAGAGAGATAAACCAATTTGAGGATTCGTTAAAGGCCAATTGTAGGTATTTATAAATGGGGAGAGTTAGTCCCCATGTGACACATATCCTCTATGTATCTTTTTTTTATTTTATTTTATTTTATTTTTCTAAGCCACCTCATGCCTTTTTATGTCACCTCATGTTTTTTTGGTGCCACCTCTCATTTTTATGGCCACTTAATACCATTTGGTGCCACCTCTCAATTTTATGGCCACTTGATACCATTTGGTGCCACCTCTTATTTTTATGGCCACTTAATAGCATTTGGTGCCACCTCACACTAATGAATGTGTAATGATGGACACCTCACCCTTGTATTATTTTATTATTATTTTTAATTTCTTTTGTTACAAAATCATGCTAAATAAAAAAGGTGATCCCATAGTGTACTTTAACACCATGGTCCATACTTTATATTTTATTATTATTATTATTATTATTATTATTATTACTTTACCTTCTTTTTTTTTTTTTAAAAATTAAGGTCATTACATAGCGTTTCACTAACCCGCAATATATTCATTTCCTCTTATTATTGTATATTACACACCTTCCATAATAAAATATCTTCCTATCAAATTGTAGCTACTTCATTCTTAGCACATTTGCAAACCACGTGCGGAGCACGTGCAATTGGCTAGTAGACTATAAAGCTGTGCCAATTAGCTAAGAATAAGTTGAGTTGGGCTAGCCTAGCGCCTATCTAGTCCCAGACCCATGGGACTTGTCCTAACCGAGCCAAAAAGGTCTCGTCCCAAGCTGCCCTGTCCAGCCCTACAAGGCTGGTGGGCTTGGGGCACGCAAGGCCAAATGAAATAAAAGAAAGAAAAAGCAAAGAAAGAGAGGGCCGGGCAGCACCATGCCCGTTGCCACTCCTACCCTAATAATTATTGAATGACTACAATGCCCCTATAATAGCGAGGGCTTTGACCAAACTTGAGGCTCATAGATCCTTTGAACCCTTTGAAAAAAATTGTCCCTATGCAACAAACCTTTCAATTGATCATATCTCAATTTCAAGGACTTTGGATATAGAAAAAAAAGAATCTAAGTCACAAATATAGATTTTGTAAATATATTATCTAATCGGTCTATTTTTAAAATTTAAAAAAAAAAATATTTTTTTATCTTGTACTTTTTTTTTCCTGTATGTATTGATATTCAAAGATTGAAAATATACTGGTAAGCAAAAAAATCTCCCTTTTTTTATCTCACACCTCGAGAACCATAAATCATAAATTTTTAACCCTAATAAAAACTAAAATGACACCCTCATCACTATTGTTTTCCTTCAACGTTTCTCTCAAAGCACTTCTCTCTCTTTCCCTCAAAATTCCGTTTCTCTCTTTAATGCCCAAAGTTGCAGAAGTTCATCTCCCTACATCTTCTCTCTCTCCTCTCTCTCTAAAAAAACCCACAGATCTGAAGCCCTATTTCCCAATTCAGCCCCAACCCACCGATCTAAAAAACCCACAGATCTCAATATCTCTCTCTACCTCGTCTGTCTTTCTTCCCACTTCCTTCCTGCACGACCTTCCTCTCTCTCTCTCTTCTTCTTCCTCATTGCTCCCAAAATCAAAAGCATCTTCGCCATTGCTCCCAGAATCAAAAGCAATGGCAGATGATCTAAGGTCAAAGGCCGCTCAAAAACCCCAAATCATGAGGAATCTCTAAAACCCCATATTTCCATCAAGAATTTGTTCAAAACCCAAAATCAAGTATGCAATTTATGTTTTTTTTTTTATGCTTTTTTTTTCAGCATCCTTGTATGTATTGATTAACAGTAAATTTTTTTTTGGGTGTTGTTTTACTCTTTTTCATTGGTTCTATACCCTTGGGGTTTTCTTACAGTGCTAGGATTTGCGCATGAGATAAGATTTACACTTGAATGTTTTTAAATCAAGTTTTGAGTTCTCAACTAGTTTTCACAGTTACCATTATTGATCATAAATTTGAATTTTTATGGCTGATTACTTGCTTGACTAGAAGATTGGGCATTGTTCTACTATTTCAACTGCTATCAAAGACATTAATATTACAACTCATGAAGAAATGGAGAATATGGATATCTTTCATGTAGACCCCTACTTAGAAAAGTGTAAGGATCATCTGTTTTATAAATGGAGTAGATATACATACCATAGAATCCCACTGAAAGCATTTATTTGTTTTTATCTTTACTTTTTAGAGACAAATTCGACAAATTTTCTGTTAATAAATCTAGTTCTATTGAAATTTTTAGATTGTTTTTTTCCTCTAATTTAACTGTTTTGGGAATGGGGGGCATCGTAATGGCTAGTCTGTTACTTATTTTGCTTCAATAATTCATTTACTTCATAGTGCTTCTGTTTAACTTCACATCATGATTGGTTCAGGTTTCAATATCATTTTTATTGCAAACAATCCTTTATGATTCGCCTCATATAGTGCCTATGATGGGATTAAATATAAGTTGTGTTCAACTATGAATAGTTATATAACACTTCCAATGCTTAAATTAGAGTAGTGTTCTGTAGATTGATGTAATAGTGTTGAACCTCATCATCTTTTATGCAGTAGTGAACATGGATGAAAAAATGTTCTTGTGTATATATGGGGGTGAACTTTACAATAACTTTGATGGTAGTATGGAGTATGTTAGGGGCAATTCATGTACTTCTTCAGTTCATCGACAAACGAAGTTGGATGAGATAAAGGAAGATGTGGCAAATCAATTCTCCATAGAGTCTTCTAGAGTGTCACTTAAGTACATCTTCCCGAGTAACAAGAGATGCCTTGTTACCTTATTTAATGATCGTGATGTAGAAAGGATGTTATTTGTACATGAAGGTTGCAATGAGTTAGAAATCTATGTTTTTGATGGATGTGAACGCATGAGTGGTGTTTCTGTGGTCAATGGTAACACAAGGTATGCTAACTTATAAATTTGATCGAATCAACCTTTGTTTTATATAGAAGATATGGATAACATACGAATTTGGTCATATTTTGGAAATCTATAGATGTTGTTTACTCACCCTATTGTTCCTTCCGATGTGTTAGGGACAACGAGTTTGTGCAGGCCCTGCCCTCTTCTTCAAATGTTGAGGAAGGCAACAATGAACATAATATGCCTCGTTTGCTCTGCACATGGGAGAACTTATTAATCGATATCGGTCAAGAATTCCCCAATATATCTAAATTTCGTGATGCACTTTGTAAGTATGCAATGGTGCATCACTTTGAGGATGTTTACATAACTAATGAGAACTACCAGGTGCAGGCGAAATGTAAGAATGATAATTGCAATTGGGAGATTGATGTTTGTAAAGTTGGGCATTTGACGATGTTCAAAATTGAGACATGGAGGAGAGAACATTCATGAGGTGGTGGGGCTAACATCAATGTCCATAAGAGAACCTCAAAACAGTGTATTGCTAACCTAGTGAAAAGCAAGTTGGATGATACCCCACGGTACAAGCCCCGAGAGATGATAAAGGACATAGCTCAAGATTATGGGATAAAGCTTCCAAATCTCAAGGTATGGCGGGGGAAGGAGATCGCAATGATTGAGTTGCATGGTACCGAAGAAGATGCTTATAATCGGTTCCCAGCATACCTCAATCACCTATTAGAGACAAATCCGATAAGACATGTGACAATGCAAAAAGGGTCAGACAATAAATTTCGTCGAGTTTTCATATCACTTGTTGCTTCAACATATGGCTTTAAAAATGGAAACTGTCCAATTATCTTCCTTGATGGAACACATTTGAAAGCTCGATTTCTTGGTACATTTGCTTGCCGCTACATCTATAGACTCCGAGGATCAAATGTTTCCACTTGCATATTCTCTCGTTGATGCAGTGGATTCTGACAATTGGTTTTGGTTTCTAGAAAACTTGAAAAATGCTATTGGGATGGATCAACCAATCACATTTATTTCCGATAGACACATTGGGCTCGTCGACAATGTATCAGATGTGTTTCGAAATTCCCATCATGCTTTTTGTGAGCGTCACATGACAAAAAATCTTAGGAATGGCATGAAACATATTCGCAATGATGTTAAAAATGCCATTATATCTGCTTTCCAAGGTGTCACACGTTCATTTTGGCGAGAGGAGTTCAACCTAAGGATAGCAGACATTCAAAACTATTCTCAAGAAGCATTTACGTGGGTAGCTACATCAACTCCAGAGCGCTGGGCAACTTCAATATTTAGGGGAAAGCGGTTTGGACAAGTTACAACCATTGTCGCAGATTCCTTCAACAACTGGATTCTAGAAGCTCGAGAACTCCCAATATTGTAATGCCTTGAAAAAATTAGGAAGCAAATGACCCAATTAATGGCAGAGTGCCTTTTGGAGGCTCAGAATTGGATAACTACATTAACACCGTCTGTGGAAAAGAGTTTGGCAACAATTGTAAAGACTTCTCTCTCATTGCGTATAGCTGCACAATAAATATAAGCACACGAGAGTGTGAGTGTCAGGCTTGGCAGGCATTGGGCCTGCCACGTAAGCATGCATGTAAATCCCTTCAGATGGTTAATAGAAATTTATACGAGTATTGTGATGACTACTTCACAGTTGCAAAGTACAAAGAAAGTTATGCCAAACCGGTATGGTCAGTCTCATATTTTGATATGTCTTTGCAAGGATAGTCATCTTCTTATGAGCCAGAGATACTACCTCCACGCACGAAACTTCCTCCTGGGAGTCCCAGGAAGAAACACATTGAGTTGCAAGAGGTGGAAGTAAGGCCTCTTCACTGTAATAGGTGTGGCCAGGATCGACATAATAGAGCTACATGCAGGGCAGTTCTTTCATGAGAGGTCAGTATAATTTGTTGTTGAATTTTGCACTCGTTATTCATATTATGCATGTAGCTCATACATAAAGCAAAGATACTTCGTAATTTTGGACTCATTAATTACTTCATTGTTTTTCAATTGCAAAAAAACAAATACTTCATTGTTTTTCAATTTCAATTGTTTTTTAATTACACCCAAATACTAGTTTTTTTGTTGTTTGTTATGCTGCTATTATAAACCCAAAATCAGCACCAAACAACAATAGTTTGCTGCGGATTTTAGTGGTCTTTTGCTGCTGAAGTGTAGTGCAACTTCTAATTGAATTTTTAGATGGCGTACTGGTTTGATGTGCAACTTTTTTTTTTACACATAGACAATATTCTTATTTTAGTTTACCAACATCTAAGCTGATTTTGGTTTCATCAGGCACATGCTTCTTTGAGTCTTACTTATATGTTTCTTTGTATCTTATTTGGTTATTGTGCTACTTATTTGTGGCTTATTGTGCTACTTATTTGTGGCTTATTGTGCTACTTATTTGGTTATTGTGTCACTTATTTGTGGTTATTGTGCTACTTATTTGGTTATTGTGCTACTTATTTGGTTATATGTGGTTGTTGTGCTACGTATTTGGTTATTGTGCTACTTATTTGTGGTTTATTTATCTGGTTCATCAAGCTGATTTTGTGGTTTGCAGGTTATTGTGCTAACAAAAGAACTCTTGGTGACAACATGACAGGCAGAGCCAACTGACTATAGGAAATCAAAGGAAGAGAAGATGAATAGAATGTAATATATGAAAAAGAGGCAATAGGGCTCAACAATCTGGACTTGTGATCATTTGGACACAATGACTTCATTTTTATCTCAATTTAGTTTTTGTTTAGGACAGCAAAGTAATCTTAGTTTGTACTCTCCTTATAGACTTCATATTGTTTCAGCATTACAATTGCATTTTATCCATTGATCCATTCCTCTTGACAATGGCAATGTCGAGCACTATCTCTTTATTTCTTTTTCAACAGCTCGAACACACAAAAGTTTGCAAATATATCACTTAAGATTTGTATAAAATGGCTATATATCTTCTAATGCTCTGTGAACATTTCAATTGAAAATTTTTCCAATGACGCAGGATTTGTAGGGTTATATTGATGGCCAAACTGAGTAAACACATTGTAGAAAACAAGTAGTTGGGTATGTGTTAGACAAATAATGCTCCAGCAAATAGTTGGGTGGATTTCTCTCTCTCACTCTCTCTCTCTCATGCACGCACACACACATAGTTGGGTATGTGGTAGAAAACAAAGGCATTTAGCATTTGGAATTTTCTTTTCAAGCACTTAAACCACTTTGTAGAGGTTTAGCCTTAACCATGAGTGCCTCATGTTTGCAATTCCAGCATCAGAGAAACTAAAATAATATCAATAAATGAGAAAACTGATCTTCCAAACTGTATTAGCTAGAGCAAGGGCCAAGTTCTAATAGACACTAGATAAAACATTGGAAAAAGTTGAAACATGGCCCACCTTAAAAACTCCATTCAAATGTGCTAGAATATTCAACAGTGTGGTAACCAATAACGGTACTTCATTTCTTCTTGATGTGCTAACAACAACGACATCAAATGTTAACAATTTTGAAGAACCAACAATGGCATCCCAGCATCCCATTTATTGTATCACATTATTTTTTTGTTCACACCAACAGAATTTGAATTTTCAACTATTGGATCTATCACACTATTGAATTTTCAATAGTGTAGTCCGGGATCTTGATTGTCCAGACTTCAAATTGGTTTTTTACCATATTGTGGTTGGATCCATTCCATCCATTGAAATCCCCAATAAGTTGTGCTTCCCTACATTAAAATACAAAAATATAAGTTATTTTTAAGTAAGGGAAAATTTATTTTTTTAAAAAAAAAACAATTAATTGTGCATTTCAACATAAAGATGATCTATTATTTAGAAAAACAAACAAAATGTCATCGGTGGATCATTGCCAGAAATAATTGGAAACTTATATTTAATTTGGTAGCATATCGTATAGCTACAACACATTAGAAATAGACTAGCTTTTCAATTCAAGCATTAGATATAACTTTCCCCTTCTGAATTATAATGAAAAGCTTCACCTTTTTGACATTGGAAATGGTACCTCCTATGGAATAATCTGGACATTATTATTATCTAAGCAATGGTGACAAAAAACAATAAGCATAAGCACACAATTTCATAGAAAATCAAACAAATTAAAAATTAGAAATCAAAATGCCTGGCTTCATTGAAGTGGGACCCATGCAAAAGACACCAGCCATTACCATGTGATAGTGGACCATTTGCCTCACTACTATAGTTCACAAATGTGACTACTATTCTGCATAATTTGATTGATGGCTGCATTCAAGAGTTATGGGACATGACCCCATAGAAGGACCCCATAGAAGTGTGAATCAAAGAGTGTCAATGGTCTCATGAACTGATACAATGAATGCTAGTTTTATACATTTGAGAAATGGCACATTACAGGGTGCAACTTGATGTACACAGCTTCCAATGAATTTATGATTATGTATAAAAATAATAATAGATGATGATGATTGCAAGATGATGACGAGGGTCTAGAAAACACTAAATGCAAGTGTAGACAACATTTTTAGAAGATCTTTAGAAAACCATATCCTGCTTTTCAGCTTGATTGATCTTGTTTTCAAAATATACTTATTTGATTTGAACTCCAAAGACATTGGTAGCTCTTTGTAAACATTCATATTTGTAACCAACAAAATCCTCGATGACCAAATGTGGAACCCTGACCTTTTGTATCTATGAGGCCCAGATATAGCAGTTTCCTGGAGCACTTAAAACCAAAACAACTGAAATGTTGGGAGAAGTCCAGAGATCTCAACACCATCCAGCAGTGACTAGATGCGCTTTGGATATCAATTACTTCCAAAGGATGACACTGGGTTGATAAAAAAGGAAAAAGAAAATACGAAAATAGTATTGACTCAGAAATTATTGTAGTTTGCGGGATCAAAGCCATGAAAAATTCAGTATTATCATCCACCAATAGTTGGTAAAAAACTGACCAAAAAAGATTAACTTGCAGGTTATTTCCTTCTCCATGATTTGCATTTACAGAATACTGAGGAAAATAGCTTTAGCCCATAAAAGGAAAACTCTAAGGAGAATTAGATGAAAAGAATGGAAAACTCACTGCGCTACTGGTGCCCACTCTCGATACACAATGCTGTCATCTTCTCTAATGAAGCCAGACTTCAAATAACCTACATAGAGAAGAATCATATTTCCAATCACATGCTTTGTTTCACAAGGGCCTATTTTACCAACCATCCCGCACCCCAAAAAAAAAAGAAAACTAAAAAACAAAACGCACACCCTTTCCTCCCTCAAAATTAGTAAATCTAAATGTGAAAGGTTCCTAAAGACAAAATCTACCTTGTGCAAAGTCCTCAAGGCTTCCTTCATACTTCTCAATCGCTTCTTTCTGCTCTGTATATCTCCTCCATCGATAAAACAGATGATCCTTATACTTTTCTAAGTAGGGATCTGAAAGTACTTTATGAAAAAAGCACGGTGTAGATATAAAAAAAAATCTTTTATCCCTACACCGGCAAGATCACTTACAATATCCAATTATAATCGAACCACTCTTGAAATAAATAAAATAAAAATAAAATCGATTTTCAATTGCTACATATTCAAATACAATTCTTTATTCAAGAAAAAAAAACTAGACTTTATTGCTTTATGGGAAGAGAAGTAAATATTTTAAAAGGTAAACTTACCAGAGATTATCTCAACCGGGTTTAGTACACCCCACGTCGAGTCTCCTCCTCCCGAGGAGCTTAGTACACCCCACGCCGAATATCCTATGGCAAAAATCCACTTACCATTTTTCATTGAGGTTGAAGTGATCCTTTGTTTTTTCTTTTCCATTCACTCCTTCTCTTTCATCTATTTTGTCTGGATCCCCCTTTTCTTCTGAACAAAAAAGTGAAGGGTCTTCTTCGTTTGATCCCTCTTTTTCCTATTCAGTCCCCTTCATTTCATAAGTTCTTTCTATCCTTCGTTTCAGAAGTTCTTTTTATTTCTACGTCTGTTTCTTCCTCAGTTTTCCCTATATCTGAGGTTTCTTGCAGTTTCTTAGTAATCAATCCTCTTAGCTTGATTTTAGAGAGATGAGAAATGAATATGAAGAGAGAGGAAGAGGTCTACTAGCAAAAGGTTCCACCCCTTTGCCACCCATAAAGAACAAAGGTGATGCGAGCCACCAAAACATGGTGCAACTTGGAGAGAGAAAAAAATTCGGGTATGCCTCCTTTTGGTAATCCAAGGCACTTTGTAGCGAGAGCCAAATTTTGGGGTAGGCAGAGAGAATTTTTAAAGAGAGAGAAGAGAATACGTATCTCATTTTATGATGGAAGACCTTTTTATGCCATAGATTTTACCTCAATTCGTAGGGTCAAATCTCAATTGTCGATCTAAGGAGACTTGGGTGAGAGATTTGAGCTATCCATCTTTGAACCACCATCAAGATTCAAAGAGATGAGATAGAGCATTATCCTTTATTTCCTAAATCTATTTCCTTCAAATAAGAAAAACTTATATTTTAATATATCTAATCCTTAATTATTAGATCAACCAATATTGATTCAAAGATTTAGTAAATATCTCAAATATTCAACCTTATCACATAAATTGGTTATACCTAAAAAGATAAGCCAACCAAGACGATAAACATTATTCCCAAGAATATTACGTGAATGGCTGGGGCGTGCGCCCTTTTTGGTGGCCACATGTGGGCGTTACCTAATCCACATCTTTTTAAATTTTGGATCACATATTTTATGGAGGTCTCATATATTTTTTTAGAAATTATTTTATTTCATATTTAGAATTTTTAAATCTTATATTTTATTTAAAATATTAAAATTTTAGTTTTTCTTAATTTATTAATCCAAATGACAAAAATAAAATATCAGAAGATTCACAAAAATTCAAATAAATATTCTAAAAATCACATAACATAAAATTAATTAATTTTGATAGGAATCAGATCCGTTAGATCTAAGAAATTATCAATACGTGGGAGCACTCTACCTTCAACTGTGAATCACGATCCGCTTAGCTTTCTCAAACTAACCCGGCAGTTTTCATGACCCACAATCCACTGCGGGGGCTCACGATTGGACCGCCAAAGTCAACCAATAGACTTGGGGATGCAATCTCAGTTTATGGATTTCAGGTTCTCCCTTTGAGACAAAAATCATGGTCCTTTAGACCATGATGCAACCATGACTCTATAGTGCATAGGGGTCATCTCTCGCACATATGCATGCTTCACCCTCATTGGTGAATCTCAAAACGGTTATCTATGTACATACCGTATAATGATATAATGATGATGTTTTAGCCTTATCTCTAAAGGTTATTCATCACACGCAAGGGCCACACAGTCCCTTGGCTCTCATCTAGGCATACTCCGACCCCATCAAGGAATAACCCACTAAACCCTTCTCGGTAGATCCCTATGCCCATGTATCTTGGGTTTTTCCAAATCTCGACTGGCCTTGCTCGTTGAGTTTAGTCCGAGTATCAGCAAATAACATTTACCTAGTATGGTCCACAAAAGGACCACACTCCCACTGGGTTTATGTTCCACTACATAAAATGTTCATACAAGCTCTCATAAGGCCTTTAAAGGCCACATAAACCCAACATCTCCCACTTACCCTTTGAAGGCCTTACATTCTCTTTTCCTCACTTTCTCTCATCCTTATTTGTCTCTCCTAATAACAGTCTCTCTCAATACATTAATCATGGTCTTCGCCATCAATCATTTCACAAATGGACTCATAGAGGTAACACTTCTATCTCTTTGATGCTCGGATCTCTTCCCGAAAGTAGTCGTAGTCCATCTTTCATATCGCATCGCGAATCATGGACCTGTTGTCACAGAAAATCATCACGTATCCTCATCGCATGGGATCAAATATTCATAGGCTTAAAGGAGTTCTTCAAACATGCCGCTTCTTTCTGTAGCTATACAACCAGCGCCACACATCTGGGTTTCATGGGTGAACAACAACATAGTCTGTTGTTGCAGCTGACCTGTCAAACATTAGAATATTTAGTTTTATATGCTTGGAGTTATTATGAAATCATGGTTCCTTTTTACATGCATATCGTTGCTGTGTTGTCATAGAAATCCTCACTGTCTCACAACGCACGGGTTGAAAGTCAAGTCGATTAAATTTGTTTTTAATCCATACAGCCTCCTTGGCCGCCAAATAGTATGCCACATATTTTGCCTCTATAATGAACAATGCTATCGCATCCTATTTTTTTTTATTTCTAAGCAGCTGTTCACCCTCCAAGCATGAACACGTATCATATGTAGACTTCACATTATCTGAATCCTTGAGATAACTTGCATCTGTATATCTGAATATCCAAGTAGCTAAAAAAAACATGGGACTGTAGCAGCTCCCACTCAATTATTGCACATACAATATATACATTCTCAACATTCTTATGTCTATATCATGAGGAAGCATAGCAAGTCTCATGCAATAAGTAATTCAATGCCCATTGGTTTCACAATATGCAAAATCTTTATAAACCACAAAGGTTCAACCACACTAGTCATCGTGGTAGTAAATCCATACAAACCAAGATATCTAATCAATATAACATGTGTCAAGGAAGCCTAATAAGATAGCTTTCCTACAACATTCTATATGGTTCAAGGTCTTAGCTACCATATGGTTCAAGGTCTTAGCTAATTGAGGATTCTAAATAACTATCACAAGGCATATGGTTATTTAAAAACTTATGCATGACAATTTTTCTCTCAATTTTATAAATACCTTGAAGGCATAATGGTTTTTTCCTTTTAAAAAAAAATTGACTTGGTATGCAGAAGCAATGGTTAGATAATAGTATGACGGTATAAAATAATTTTTCATAAAGAATTAGTGGATCTAACATGACTATAGAGTTTTCTCAAAACATCCAATTCAATATTATAATATATGTTTAGTCTTTAAAAATTATTTTACTGCATTCACCTACCAAGTTATGTTTACAGTTACAAAAACAAGTCATAAAGTCCATATTACAATTTTATCTAAAATAAAACATGACTAAAGAATGGTTATCAAAATCTTGACAAAAATTTCTTTTTGGTAAAAATAGAGACTTTATGAAGAGATCATCATCACATGCAACGCATCATATTACTGGACATTATTGGGAGGATGGTCACTAAGATCGAGTTCCATCAGAACACTCCCTTTGTGCTTACATATTTGAATGAGCCATACCTATTTCTCATGTTTCATACTTAAAACTCAAAACCCTTGATCAAATCACATCTCCATGTGTATCACTACCTTAAGTAGTTCGTACTCTTAGCACAAGGAGGTACCATAAAACATGGTATTCATAAATGGGCTCTTTCAAATTTGTTAGCACATATCACTTAATGTCTATATACCACATATATATTCATAAAACAATTAGCCAAAATATAACTAAAGTATATAAAAAGTAATTGAATCATTTTTCCATATATAACCTTCCCATGTAATGTGGGATATATTTAATACCTCCAAAACATGTAGTGTGGTGCTTGGGTTTTCTTGATTCATTGCTTTTACAGTCGTTTGATGATTTTGGAAAGCATATAATTTATGAAGAATATATTGGTCTTCGATTTCACATGTCACGATGTGTCCATCTCTTCGGCACTTGGATTCTCGCTTTCTCTCATCGTAAAGAAAATCTTCTTCATCCCATCATTTCAAATATCACAAATTTGATTATCCCATTGATCTTTAACTTTTCTTAGCTACCTCCAAGATTTTCTATGTATCCCTTCATTTCGAAAAAACAAAGATGTTATAGGTAATGTATTTCTTCTCTTTATTGTTCCCAGATCGAACACTCTTCATATAGTGTGTCGTACCTTACCAGCTCTGTATTACCTCTCTCTGAAGTTTTATTATAATAAACCACATGTGGCACATTATAAAACCCCTTTTAAATGAGCCTTAAAAATGTCTCCATTACTGGAAATCCAAATATGTGCATTAACATGCCACATCTTTTAATTTACTGCAGAATAGAACATGAACATCCCATGATAAAAATATGATATCTCTCAACTCATAAAGAGTTTCTCTCAAAATCCTTTTGAGTACTGAAATATATTAAAAAATATAAAATAGTCCTTAGTTCCATCCCTAAATCACATTATTTATTGAGTCTAGCTTTTAGTGACTTTTTACATCACAATGCAATTTTCTCAACAGAAAATCAAGTTGAGTATCTCTCAATAAAAAATTGTTTCTCTCAAACCTTAAAGAATTTCTTCCTGAAATCTCTTGTGTTGAAAACTAGACTCAAAACCAAATCATAACATCATGGTGTGAGTCCCAAATAATATCTTCCTTCAGAGAAATAAATAAGTAGATATACACTTCACAAAATAACTCATACTGCAGAATTTCAAGATGAATACTGTCTAGTAAAATTGCATTGTATCTCTATCCTTGTGGAGTTTTCTTTCAAAATAATTTGGTTTAAAAGTAGACACATAATAGTGGCACATATATTTCCACAAGCCTCATATCACTCTATTAAGTAGGCTTGATAATTATAGTTTTTTAAGTCTCAATGAAGAGCACACCGTAATTGCAGAAAATTCATGATGACCTCTCTTCAATTCAAATTTTTTATTCCTCTTTTCCCATAAATATTTCCCTCTCAAATAAATTTCATTAGAGACTAGACTCAAATAGTGTGAGCCATAAAATATTCTGTTAAGAATAGAAATAAAATATTGACTTCCAAGTCATGGAAATAATTTTTGTTGTAGAAAACAACACTTGCGCACCTTTCAATAAATCGATCATATCTTTCAAACCATAAATAATTTTTAGATGAATTTTTTTTTTTTTTATTAAAGTATACTCAATTTTATGAGTCATAGTAAAATTTCAGCAAGAAATAAAATCATATCATTGGTAGGAAAAATCATGGAACTCAATGGACAGTTCCTGGATTTTGCAGGGTCAAAACTAGCACCTTTCAATCATGAGTCCATAACTCTCAATTCCTTTAGGATCTCCTACTGGAATTTTGTAGGTAGATCCTATTCTCAAAGACATACAAAATCACTTTAATATACAGTAGATAAATACATCATTATCGTCTTTATATAACTGCTCCAAATAGCACATACTCATTATGCAAAGTGCCTTTCTCGGTGTTTTGAATAGATCAATAATTCTTAACCGGGATGTATTACTTGACCACAACGATTAATAACTATCTTACATCTCGTTCTCAAACTTGATCTCGACTCAATAAAGGGGAAAAAACATCTAATGGCTTCAAATATCAACCTTGCTTTGATACCAATGAAAGTACTTTATGAAAAAAGCACGATGTAGATATAAAAAAAATCTTTTACCCCTACACCGGTAAGATCACTTACAATATCCAATTATAATCGAACCAGTCTTGAAATAAATAAAATAAAAATAAAATCGCTTCTCAATTGCTACATAATACAATTCTTTATTCAAGAAACAAAACTAGACTTTATTGCTTTATAAGACGAGAAGTAAATATTTAAAATGGTAAAATTGCCGGAGATTACTTCAACCGGGCTTAGTACACCCCACGTTATGTCTCCTCCTTCCGATGGTGCTCGGGATCTATGATCAGTATGTTGATTTTCCTACTATGGCAAAAATCCATTTAATGACTTAATCTTGATCAAGCCTTTTAACATAATTTTAGAGAGATGAGAGATGAATATGAAGAGAGAGGGAGAGATCTACTCGCCAGGAGTTCTACCTCTTTGTAACCTATAAAGAACAGAGGTGATGCGTGCTACCAAAACATGGTGCCACTTGGAGAGAGAAAAAAATTGGGGTATGCCTCCCTTTGGTAATCCAAAGCTCTTCCAGAGAGAGCTAAATTTTGGGGTAGGGAGAGAGAATTCTTAAAGAGAGATAAGAGAATACGTATCTCATTTTATGAGGGGAGACTTTTTTTACAGATTTTTTATGCCATAGATTTTACCTCAATTCGTAGGGTCAAATCTCAATTGTCGATCTAAGGAGACTTTTAGGGTCAGAGATTTGAGTTATCCATCTCTTTGATTCACCATCAAGATTTAAAGAGATGAGCTAGAGCCTTATCATCCCTTTCCTAAATTTATTCCCATCAAATAAGAAAAACTTATATTTTAATATATCCAACCCTTATTATTAGATCAATCAATATTGATTCAAAGATTTAGTAAATATCTCAAATATTCAACTTTATCACATATGTTGGTTATACCTAAAAAGATAAGCCAACCAAGAGGATAAACATTATTCCCAAGAATATTATAGTGAATGAATGAGGTGTGCCCCTTTTTGGTGGCCACATATGGGCTCCACCTAATCCACATCTTTTTAAATTTTGGACCCCATATTTTATGGAGGTCCTATATATATTTTAAGAAAATATTTTATTTCATATTTAGAATTTTTAAATCTTATATTTTATTTAAAATATTGAAGTTTTAATTTCTCTTAATTTATAAATCCAAATGACAAACATAAAATATCAAAAGATTCACAAAAGTTCAAATAATTATTCTAAAAAATGCATAATATAAAATTAATTAAAATTAATTAATTTTGATGGGAATCTGATTCGTTAGAACCAAAAAATTATCAATACATGGGAGCACTCCACCTTCAACTGCGAATCACGATCCGCCTAGTTTTCTCAAACTGACCCAGCAGTTCCCATGACTCACACAGTCCACTGCGGGGGGTCATGATTGGACCACCAAAGTCAGTCAATAGACTAGGGGACGCAATCCTAGTTTATAGATTTCAGGTTCTCCTCTAGAGATAAAAATCATGGTCCTCCAGACCATGATGCAACCATGACTCTATAGTACATAGGGTAATCTCTCGCATATGTACACGCTTTACCCTCATTGGTGAATCTCAAAACGGCTATCTATGTATACGTTGTGTGATGATATAGCGATGAGGTTTTAGCTCTGTCTCTAAAGGCTTTTCATCACACGCAAGGGCCATACAGTCCCTTGGCTCTCATCGGGGCATACTCCAACCTCATCAAGGGATAACCTACTAAACCATTCTCGATCGATCCCTATGCCCAGGTATCTTGGGTATTTCCAAACCTTGGATGGGTTAGCTCTTTGAGCCTAGTCCAAGTATCAGCAAGTAACATTTGCTTAGTATGGCCCACAAAAGGACCACACTCCTATTGAGTTTATGTTCCACTATATAAAATGCTCATACAAACTTTCATAAGGCCTTTTAAGACCACATAAACCCAACAGGGTCCACATGAAAGATATCCATATTCTCCATTTCTTAATGAGTTGTAATACTAGTGTCTTTGATAGCAGTTGCAATAGCGGAATGATGCCCAATCTTCTAGTCAAGCAAGTAATCAATAATAAAAATTCAAATTTATGATCAATAATGGTAACCGTGAAAACTAGTTGAGAACTCAGAACTTGATTTAAAAATATTCAAGTGTAAATCTTACCTCATGCACAAATCTTGGCACTGTAAGAAAATCCCAAGAGTATAAAACCAGAGAGAAGAGTAAAACAACATCAAAACAAAACTTATTGTTAATCAACACATACAAGGATACTGGAAAAAAAAAAAGCAAAGCAAAAAAAAAAAAAAAACAACCATAAATTGCATACTTGATTTGGGGTTTTTTAACAGATTCTTGATGGCAATATAGGGTTTTAGATATTCATCGTGATTTGGGGTTTTTGAGCTGCTTTTGATCTTCGATCCTCTACTATTGCTTTTGATTTTAGGAGCAATGAGCAAGATGCTTTTGATTTTGGGAGCAATGAGGAAGAAGATGAGTGAGAGAAGAAGAGAGAGGAAGGTCGTGCAAGAAGGAAGAGGGAAGAGAGAGAGACAAGATAGAGAGAGATACCGAGATCTGTGGGTTTTTTAGATCGGTGGGTTTGGGCTGTATAGGGCAATAGGGTTTTAGACTTGATCTGTGGGTTATTTAGAGAGAGAGAGATGAGAGAGAGACGATGTAGAGAGAGGAGTTTCTGCAGCTTTGGATATTAGAGAGAGAAATGAAATTTTGAGAGAGAGAGAGAGAGGCACTTTGAGAGAAACATAAAAGGAAAACAAAAGTGTTGAGGGTGTCATTTTAGTTTTTGTTTGGGTAAGTAACAAATAGGCCTACGTAGAGTGGGCAATTTAAAATTTATGAAGGGCGCGGTTTGAATAGAGCCGAGGCTCTAAACAATCAAAGTAAATCTCACCTTCAAATAGTGTCGAGATATATGGTTTTCATACTGGAATCTTTGTGAAAGCTTTAAAATATATTTTTATATTTAATTATAAAATTTAAGGCTTAAAAAATAATGTAGATCAAGCAGATCTATGAAAATTTAAAAATCTTGAAATTGACGGTCCAAAAATGTGTTATAAGATGCACTATTTCCTAAACTTGAAATCCATTTTTTTCTTATGTCCATGCATCTTGATGCCGAGATGATCAATTTGAGGATATTTGGGTATCAAAACAACCTCTTCTAATGAAAGTTTTGAAGTGGGCTCTAATTTGATTGTTTAGAGCCTCGACTCTTTATAAACTTTTTCCATTTATAACTGGTTTGGTGTGATCTGCCCATATAGCTTTTTAAATAGTTGAGAAAACAAAAGGTCTTTTATGGCAATATTATCCATTTTCTTACTATCTAAGTAAGAGATTAATCTCTTAAGACAAAAGACAAAATAAAAATAAAATAAGATTTGGAGCCTTAAAATGTTAACAATTGTCTGATCCGCCCCTAATATTTATACATGTTGATACCTTGTACATTATATACATGACCCATTATTTTTATCACTTGGGCCAGCAAGGTTCTAAAGAGCTTTAAGGCGTTAATGGAGAGTTTAGTGGGCTTTTAGATATATTCTAACGGAAGGGCTGTGTGGAATGGTCTTGAACCATGTAGAGACTAGAAGGTTCCTAAACATCAGATGCCATCGGTTGAAAGGCCTAGGGCCTATATTAGGAAAGGACTCCTTATTTGTAACATACCTCAAAAGAGTGAGAAATACTTGGATTTTGTTAGCATTCTTGAGATATAATGGAATTCTAAAGGCTATTGAAACTCTTGTATGTGTACCTACTATCTCTTGTGCATGATGCATATTTGGTAGTGGTGCTAGTGTGGTTGGGGCGCACTAGTGCTAGACTTGTTGGTGTATCATTGTGCTCTTAGTAGGAAGGTTGGCTCGTCATTAACAAACCACAGGACAAGTGTCACATAATCGAAGCGGGGGCTTCAACTAGGGCCATGACAAGTGGTATCAGAGCAAAAATTTGAGGGAACCATTAGGCTTGACTCATGGGAGCTACAATTCATGTGGGCTAAGAGAGGGACACCATGGTTTCTGAAGTGATCAAGGATGACCTGGTTGGTGGGCAAGGTTGTGGCAACACTAGTAAGGAGGGAAAGAGGGAAATGGGTGGCGCAGCCAGAGCCAGCTATGGGCGATGGGCAAAACCGATTTGAGGAGATCGGTCAGGGCATAGAAAGCCTCAAGAACCTTAGGATTGGCATGTTGTTGACCCTGAATGAGATGTCAAGATACAAATCAAAACGAGAGGGCGTCCTTTGAGGACAAGATGATGGTGATCCTGATGAAACTACATGATCAAGTGGCTGAGCTAAAGGGTGACTTAGTCGTGCGTAAGAGGGCTGTGAGCAATGGGGGCGGCATGGCTCTTAAAGCTCTTAAGGTACGCATACCTAAACCAAAGACTTTCAAATGGGGTAAGGAATGCCTGGGACGTGGACAGCTTCCTATGGCAAATGGAGACATATTGTTAAACCATTTCCTTGAGGGATGAAAGGGCCAAGGTGCATACCGCCACTATGTACCTTTTGGATACAGCTACACTCTGGTGGTACGCCGATATCGAGTGGAGCATTTGCACCTTTGATACATGGGACAACATTAAGAGGGAAATCAAAAGGCAGTTCTAGCACAAGAATGTGGAGATCTTGGCTCAAAAGAACTTGAAACGGTTAGGGCACACATGGTCGATACATAATTATGTCAATGAGTTCTCCACTCCGATTGATACATGGGACAACATTAAGAGGGAGATCAAAAGGGCAAATCTGTCATGAGAATGTGGAGTACTTGGCCTGAAAGAACTTGAAATGGTTAAGGCACACAAGGTCGATAGGTAACTATGTCAAGGAGTTCTCCACTTTGATGCTAGAGATCCCTGACATGGCTGAGAAAGATTTATTCTTCAACTTTATGGATGAGCTGCAACTGAGGGCTGAACAAGAGCTTTAGTGACCTGGGGTACAAGACTTGGTATCGACCATGGACGTGGCTGAATAATTGTTTGAATTAAGGAGGAATAGCCCCTCTAAGCAGCGACCCTACAAGGATGATAATGGCTATGGTGGGGGAGACTAGGAGGAGCCCTCCAACCCCAAATATAGACATGGCAAGCCCTCAATTTGGAAGGACCACCAAGAAAGACTTAGCAAGTCCTCAGCTAGGAATAATGGCAAGGACCAAAGGGATGGGTCCAAGCGACAAAGCATAGAGTACTTCATATGAGATGGGTTGCATCAGGCACAAGATTTCCCTAAGAAAGATGTTCTTAATGTTTTAGTGGCAAAGATGGACGACCTTAAGGGTGGGTACGGCTCTTCAATGGTATGAAGGTTGAGATCGAGAGACCAAAGGCCCCAAGCAAGGTTCTCATATATACAAGGGTCCAAATCAATGGGAAGGCCACGAAAGCCATGATTGACATGGGGGCTAAACACAAATTTTTCTCCAAGGATGAGGCTAACTGGCTAGAGTTGTGGTTTGCCAAGGTGACAGGTTGGGTAAAGGTCGTTAACTCATAGCCCAAACCCATCCATGGTACAGCTCGTTGGGTGGATGATTACCAAGTAGTCTTTGGGATGGACTTTCTGAGCTGGGTAAGGGTAGTGCCCATGCCCTTCGTGAATTCGGTGTGCATCATGGAGGAGGACACTCCATGCATGGTGCCCGTGGTGCAAGGCACCAAGACCGCACTCAAGACCTTGTCAGCTATGCAGCTCACCATGGTTGGGGAGCTGGCTCATGAGGTTGCAATAGAGGGAAGGCCTAAAGAAGGGGGCTCTAAGGTAAAGCTGCTAGCCAAGGATGGACATGCAACAGAAGGATGCAACAGAGGGATTCGAGGATGAGATGTCACCTGAGCTATCTACAGGACTATCTCCTACGAGGGGAGTAGTCCATGACAAAGGGGCTCCTCTAAAATTGAAGGAGCCAAGGAAGAGACCTGGTCGGGATACTAAGGATTGGCAAGAGAAGACCAGATCAGCTCGCACCAAGGCTCTCAAGAAGAAACGACTGATCGAAAGACGCATAGATAAGGATCACACTGCGAGTATGTGACTAAGCGGAGTTCATCGGTCACCAAGGCAATCTGGGAGCATGCAGAGGCATCATGGGCAACTCGAGGACTAGAATGCATCACGGAAGGACTGTGACGAGAGCATCACCGCATTAGGTGGGGGAGAATGTCAGACCCCTAATATTTCTATGTGTTGATGTCGTGTACATTATGTACATAGGCCCATTTTGTTTTTTATCACTTGGGTCTAGAAGGTTTTAGAGAGCTCTAGGGCATTCATAAGGATTCTAGTGGGCTTTTAGATGCATCATAAGGGAAGGGCTATCTTGGATGGTCTAGAACCATGTAGAGGCTAGAATGTTCCTAGCCATTAGATGTATGTCATGTATAACAATCATGACCATCGGTTGAAAGGCCTAGATCTTATATAAGGGGAGGGCCCCTCATTTATAACCTATTTTATAAGAGTGAGGAATACTCAGACTTTATAAGCATCTTGAGATACAGTGGAATTCTAAAGGCTCTTGAGCTTGCTTGTGCGTGTCCTTCTCTTATCTGTGTTTGGCTACTATCTCTTGTTCGTGGTGTATATTTGGTGGTAGTGCTGGTGTGTAGGTGATGTGTACTAGTGTTAGGCTTATTGGTTCATGGTTGTGCTCATAGTAGGAAGGTTGACTTGTCCCTAACCGACCAAGAAATGAGTGCCGCACATTCAAAGCGTGGGGCTTCAATTGGGCCGCGATATGTCTGTATCGATTCTAAGCTGCTTAATTCAATGCAAGGTAGCTCAATAAGGTTTGCAAGGTAGCTCGATCAGGTTTCGAATTTTTAGAAACTTCAAATTGATTTGGAAGTTATGGAGTGACTTTAACCTTTCCTAATATTTTTGGGTTCTCAATCCATTAAAAAATAGAGTCTAAGGTGCACCTTAAAGGATTTAAGTTGCACCAGTGGTAAGCTTTCTTGTTTCTTTTTTTTGATGATTCAACGTTAGGAATCGATTTTGAGATGTCCCAATACTGATGCCAACTTCTACACTCAAGCCCAAGCCCAATTCTTAAGCCCAAGCCCAATTCCTAACTCGTACAAAACCCTAAATGCTCCTTTGGTGCAATATGAAGTGCGAGCAAGGAAGGGGCCTCTTTGTATCAATTACAAAAGATTTTTTTTTTTTTTTGTTTGTATTTTTAAGTTCTCATCAAATAGTTTTTTGATTAAATAAAGAAGGACAAGGAGAACTCTAGCCAGAGAGAGTAGAAAGGACGGATTATATGCACTTGAATATGTGAACCAAACTTTATTTTCTAATAAAAACAAGAGAACATCAGAAGATGTGTAGCATTAAAGGCTATGACATACTCAAAATAAAGTAGTCCATTACTTAGAATCCAAACAATTGATTAGTGTGGATGCATGAAATAAATATCATTTTATTTGTGCTAGTTGTCAGATGAGAAAAAATTATAAACTCCCGTTTAGTAGTACTAATAAGACCTCTACATAACCTCTTTTTAATATTCATTCATATTTATAGGGTCATGCTCCAATTCTAACTAATCAGAGTTATCACTTATATGTAGTATTTGTAAATGAGTATACTTGTTTTTCTTGAATTTATCTTTTGAAAAGAAAATCTGAATTTTTTCTATATTTATGAAATTTCTTCGTATGGTTGAAAGAAGATTTGAAAAACGAATTCGAAAATTTTAATGTGATGGAGGTGATAAATTTTCTAAAAAAGAATTCATTGCTCATCTCAGTGATAATGAAATTGTGCAACAAATATCATATCTGGGAACCTTGAACAAAATTAAATAGCTGAAAGGAAGCACAAAAACATTATAGAACTGGATCTTACAATGATGTTTTATGCAGGAATTCTTAAACTGTTTTTGGGGTGAAGCTTTTCGTATTGCAGTCTTTGTGATAAACATGAGTCCCTTTGCCACTTTAAAAATGGATTCACCGTATTCTTTATTATTTGATCGCCTACTAGTTCATTTTGAGTTTTTGAGTGTCGGTATTTTCCATACCTTTGAGACCACGTTGCAGATAAATTCAATCATCGTTCTCATACATGTGTATTTTTTGGAACAATATTCAATATAAGGGTTACATATGTTTGCATCCACCCATAGGGCAAGTCTATATCTTCATGCATCATGTACTTGATGAAAATGTTTTTTCATATGCTAATCTAAGTTATTGCATAAGTTCAGGGGGACTTGATTACTAATGCAGAATGGTCTGAGTGTTATGAAAATGATATACATATTTCTTTTTCTTTTGATTCATCACCTCCACATATACTTACTATATGGGATGGACAGAATGTGTCTATTCCTCCAACTGATTTGCCTCTCAATAATGATAGCTCTCCAACTTCTCTTGTAGAGTAAGATGCCACCACTATGATGCCATTACAAGATGTCCAAGACGATGCAGCACATGCTCATGGTGATAAAAATATTGTCACCCAAGAGACCAACCAATCTAATTTTTCACCAGCCCCTGAATATCCTTATCATCACGTGGTCACAAGAACTCAAGATGATAGTTGAAGACTTCGGATTCTCCCATCCATGGCAACAGTGTCATATGCACTTACTTTTAAAACTTTCCCTATTGAACCTAAGTCCATCAAGTCTTTCTTAAGTCATTCGAGATGGCATCGCACAATGGAAGATGAAATTGAAGCTCTATATGATAATTCTACTTGGAAGCTATTTCCTCGTCTTTCATTTATAAATGTTGTTGGTTGTTGTTGGGTCTATAAGACTAAATTAAGTCTAATGGTAGTCTAGAGAGACTTAAGACCAAATTACTTGTCAAAGCATATAATCAGGTTATTGGAGTTGATTTCTCTAAAACATTTAGTCCTGTTATTAAGCATGCTAGTATTCGAATTGCGATCACCATAGCTACTATTCGTCAATGACCTATGAAATAGCTTGATGTGAAAAATGTAATAAACCTGTATTTATAGAACAACTTCCAAGCTTTGTTAGCTCAAACTATCCAAATCATGTCTGCAAACTGAAAAAAGTTTTATATGATCTCAAGCAAACACCTCGGGCCTAGTTTGATCAATTTAGTGCCGACTTACTATCATTGGGGTTTTATAGCAGTAAAGGTGATTCATTTCTATTTGTTTGTCACACTCTTCAAGGTATCCTTCTCCTTTATGTTGATGATATTCTTGCTAAAAGTGATAATTCAAGTAATCTAGAATAATTTATTTCCCAACTTGGAAGAGAATTTGTAATGAAAAATCTTGGACCCCTTCACTGCTTTCTTGGCATATAGGCATCTTAGTTTTCAAGTGGAATCTTTCTGTAACAAAGCAAATATGCTTGGGATCTTCTTGCTCATGCCTAGATGCTAGGTGCTAAATTTATTTCAACACCAATAGCAGTAAAGTACAATGTTCATGGTAATTCTGATCCATTTCCTGATTGGAGCATTGTTGGTTCACTCCAATACATTATCATAACACGACCTGACCTTTCCCATAATGTTAATATAGTGTCAATTTATGCATGCCCCTACAATTGTACATTTGTAGGCAGTTAAGATTCTTTGATATCTCAATGGTACAAGTCTTATAGTATAATAATCTTATCTACTAGTTCCCTTGAGTTATGCGCATTCTCTGATGTAGACCAGGTTGGGTGTCAAAACACTCGTCATTCAACTGCTAGTTTTTGCATTTATCTTAGTTTCAATTACATATATTGGAATGCTAAAAAATTGTTGACTATGGCTCGTTCAAGTTCTAAAGCTGAATAGCGATATATGGCATCTACTGCTACAGAATTAACATGACTTTCTTTTATTCTTCAAGACATTGGGGTGCCACTTCCTCAGCCACCAACACTTTTCTGTGACAATATTAGTGCCCTCTACATGATAGTTAACCATATTTTTCATGCTAGGACGAAGCACATTGAGTGAGACTATCATTTTGTGAGTGACAATGTTGCTCTTGGATTTTTTGTCACTCAATTTGTTTCCTCTCGTAATCAGGTAGCTAATATCTTCGTCAAGCCATTGTCTCGAAATATTTTTTAAGATCTTTGCTTCAAACTCAGACTTCAAATGCCTCCTCAGTTGAGTTACAAGGGGAGTAATAAATCAAAAATCATAAATTCTAGTTAAATTCAAGAATCCTAGTTTTTGGAAAGGCAGCAGCATAAATATTGTTCATTCCTTTTGAGAGATTTTAAAAAGATAGGAAAGTGTACATTGCAAGTAACAAGATAGGAAAGTGTACATTATACTATTGTTTCACCATGACATAAACAATGAAAGGACCACCACAATGCAAGTGTAGGGAACAATTATTTTCTCAAAGAATTCCTCTCTCTAAATTTCTAGTATGCAATTATTTGCATAAGTGCTCATTGTGTTACTACGTACTTTTCATTGCATATTTACACGATTAGTTATACGATTTGCTATTTCATTTCTACAAAATGTTTTTTGGGTAATTCAATGGGATGACGAGCCCGCACAAGTGATGCTACCCACCACGGCTCCCTACTCTTTTGGGTAATTCAATGGGGATGACGAGCCCGCACAAGTGTTGCTACTACCACGACCCTAACCCCATTCTCAAGCTAACTTGTACTTTTTTCTTTTTTGGGTAACTCAGTAGGGATGACAAGGGTAATTCAACGGGGATGATGAGCCCCCTACTTATTTTTTGAAATCACTAGTAGTTTTTTAAATGAAAACTTAGACTTTAGCTGGGCACAAATGGTGTTACCACCTAGACCCAACCCCATTCTCATTTAATTAGTACTTTCGATACAAAAAGGTCACAACTACCATTACTATTAACGGTATATGTAAATTTGGTGTATTGTTGTCAACAGCTCCCAAAAGTTTTAAAGACACATCTGGAACAAACTATTATGAGGGCTAAAATGATTGTGGCAGTAGTACTAAAACTAAAGTGTGTGGTATTTAATCCCCAATACATGGAGTCGCTGGATGCCAATAGGCATGATTGTGGCCTTTCCCTAGTGTTTGCTCGATAAAAGTTGGCATGTCCCCAAACCCAAGTCACACTTATTAAATTTTGGTACCTCCATTAATTACGGGTTAGAGGGTGCATGATTTATAAATCATAAGGACCACGTATGGTTAGTATTTGAATGAGATAGCTTATTAAATCGTTGGGGGTGCTAAAATTATAGGGAAATTATCAAAAATGTATTTAATTTTATTTTAATTGCAAAAATCTTAACTTTAATAAATCTCGTCTACATGTTTCTATTTTTTTTTTGATTTTTTTTTTTACCAAAATAACATTCTTGGTAGTTGTATTAACGTGAAAAACAATATCGTATTTTTAGTACCATAATGTTTAGTTAATTTTATATGATACTTTAAGTATTGCAATGTTTAGTGCATTTTACAGGGTACTTAAAATACCCTAATGTTTGCATTTTATATGAAACTTCAACCATCTTTTAATGCCATAACGTTTCGCTCTCCTCTCATTTTCATGTCATATTTGCCAATCTTATGGCTATGAGTCCTCTCTCGCAATCATTACACAACCTTCAAATAAGCCCTGGACCAGAGCTTAGTCTTCGTTTCTCTCTCTCTAACCAGAGCTTAGCTTTCCCTTTTTTTAGAATTCCAAGCAAATTAGGCAGGTTTCACAAGCTTTCAGCAATGGGCTTTTAGAATTACAACACATAAAACCAAAACCAAGTTTGTTTCTCTCACATCATTATCTCCAATTTCATAGGTTTCCTCTCTCTTATCGCTATCACCAATTTCATAGTTGTTTTTCTCTCTGATGACTGGTTTTGATGGAATATGAAGGCTTCGAAAGATGGGGAGTTCTCTTTGTTCTTTCCTTTTATTTTTCTTCTTCTTCTTTTCTTTAATTATAGCCTTGTGAAGAAATTGGACCTTAGTTTTGATTGCAGAGGTGCTCCGACAAGCAAAATCCAGTAGTGGATAGAAGACAGAGAAGTCCCTGTTAGAAAGAGAAGTCCCTGTAATTTCTCTTATTATTTTAGAACTCCCTGTTAGAAAGAGAAAAAAATAAAGGACGAGAGAGAGACAGGAGAGGGATATCAGAAAATGAAGTGGTTATAGACCCACTGAACCAGGTCTTCACAGTTTAGGGTTTCTTTTCAGGTGCAGTTTCTTCTTCCTCAGATTATGTAACCCATGACCCAGCTCAGGCTATAGAGCTTCTCTGTCTATAAATCCTTTTTTGTCTCTCTTGTGTTGTCGGCCCTGTCGTGTACATCAAAGAACGCAAGTGTTTCTTTCGGTAATAGCATCACCACGTAGTATTACGGTAATTTGAGTACCGTAATACATAAAGGTTTTCTCACGAAATTTTAAATACTGTATAAAATAAGCTAAACATTACGGTACTTAAAATGTTTTAATCGTTTTTTATAGTAATATAACTACCGTGAATGTTATTTTAATCACAAAATGCCCAAAAATTTTTTAAAAAAAATGCGTTGATGAGGTTTAATTGAGTTTTTTTCTTCTAAACAAACAAAAATTAAAATATATTTATGATAATTTTCCTAAATAACATATGCTTAAGATTTAGTGGGGCTAAGAGTGGCAACGGGCTGGGCCAGCTTTGGCCTTTGCCCTTGTCCCAATAAGAACGGCCTAGGCCCAAGCCCGGCCTTGGCCCTATTAAGGCCTGATCGGGCCGAACAAAAAACAAATAGAAAATATGAAAAAAAAAACAAGAAAAAAAAGAAAAATAAAAAAAAATAAAAAGACCAAACGAGCCGAACAGAACCAGCATTGGCCCTAACCCGGCCGTCGGTCCACAACTCATGGCCTAGGCCTTGCTCTTTTAGGGCGAGGCCAACCAAGGGGTGCGGAGCTGCCCAGCCCTAGTGGGGCTAGATTTAAGACGAACTTGGTAATAACAAAGTTAAAGCAGATCCACATCGTTGGAAGGAGATGCTGGCTGTTGCAACACAACAATAGTTATTGTTATATCGAGATTACCAAACTCTATTTACCCAAAAATACGATTACCAAACTCTTGGGTAAGTTTTCAATTTAAACCATTTTGGTTTAAATTTATCAAGTTAATAAAATTAAATGAATGTCATGTTTATAATGTTGCATGTAATTGAGTCAATAGAAGGATTGCATTTTTATGCCATAACTATGAAGGGCTGCTTTGTTATTTCATCAATTTTCATGAGTATTGTTTTATGATGCTTTGTCATGCCGATCTTTTTTTCTTTTTTTCTTTTTTTGGGGGTTATTCAGTAGGGAATACAAGACTTTACCCGTTTTGTAAATGGTTAGGTTTTCAAAACTGGCATAAGGATCGGAGAGCACGACGTGGTACTGAAGTATGGGGGTTCAATATTTCGAAGGAGTCATGGTTGATTAGTGAGTTGAACCAAAAATTCAAATTATTTGGCATTTAAGTGGTATAGGTTTGAAAATATGTAATTATAGGTATTGCTACCATGTCACAACAGCATATTTCCAATCCATGCCGTTAGACAAATCTACAGTTAATATTTGATTCGAGCGAGACCTTTACTTACTCCAAAACTACTTTTATTTTCAGAAAGTGTTGAAATTTGATGAATAAATATAGTGTTTTAAATCGGTGGGACTGATTATTTATTATAGATTTAGGGAGGATTGTGAGATCCGCGATCTGAATATGGTTCGGATCTCTTTGAAATGATGATTTAAAAAATATTAAAAATAAATAAAATAAAATAAAAATAAGAGTTTATGTGGTGGGGATTTAGATAGGACCTTGAAAAATATTATATAAGCTTAAAAAAAATAAAAATAAAAAAATAAAAAATAAAAAAAAATAAAAAAAATACATAAGGTGGTTTGGGGGGAGGAACTATACGAGACCCATACTATTTGGGAACCGGTTCAATCCCAATTTATTCTTATCGAGATCTGATTCATATTTTACCAAGTTTTAGAAGACTAATATGCATAAATAAATTAAAACACGCAAGTATGTTGATATGAGAAAATATTAAGTAATTTTGGGCACCAGTCCATATTGGTTTATAGGTGTTGACATGAACAAAAATAATGAAAAAAAGAAAAGAGAAGTGAAGCGACTTTGTAAGATCCCATCCCGGTTTAAATCCATGGGTTCTGCCGTCAATCTTTTTCAAAGGGTCCAGATGAATAACTGTCGTACCCTAAAGGAAGCAACCACCCACCCTCTCTCTCTCTCTCTCAACCTTCATTGATGTTCTTTTCGTCATTTGCCAGCTCATATAAACCAAGATACATCCTACTCAATGTTGTCCAATTCGCTTTTGGGGGTTTGGTCAAAAAAATGGAGCAATCCAATGTTTTGGCTCATTCAGAAGATTTTGGATTAAAAAAAAAATTAATGTAAACAAATTTGATATTTATATATAAGATATATAAAATAATAAAAAAGTAAAAATAAAGATTTTAAAAAATACTTTTATATGGATATTTTTTTGCTTCAGTCGAAGAGGTCAAAGCTTCAGCCAACTGCAGACCTGAATCTGATTGAAGCAACCTAAAGCGGCCCGTATCTGACTGAAGTGGCAACACTAGGCTTCGCTTGGCTTCGGTTTAAACCTAAAATCCGAAGGTTTCGGCCTCTTCAGCCTAAACAGAGCGAATTTGACATCACTATTCCTACTATTAAAGAAAAGTATTCTAAGAGACCATTTACTTTTTTGTTACATTTACTCTTGTCAATTAGATTACAAATCTGATAGTCGTAAGAGTGTCATTGACTAGACTTAAAGTTTAAAAAGAATTTCTTGAATTTCATAAAATATGTCAAGCCATCCAATTTAATATCTAATGACTAAGAGTAATCGTGACTTCCTTACACCAAAGATGAATAATCTTGTAGTTGTTTTTTTTTTTTCGAAAACGTTATGCAATTATAAATAGTCTCATAGTATACAATCTCTAGAAATGTGTGTTCCAGGGTAAGGCCACACTTTGTAGTTAAAAAGTAAAGGACGTTTTGGATGGTGGTGCTTGCAAGATGCTCTTGCACTCACCACTGTCAAAGTAATAGATGAGATTCTTCACCCACAAGTTTCTGTGATCAAAGGTCAAGATTGAGTCTCTTAATGAAAGCAAAGCCCTAGCCTTTATGTTATATATACTCTCTATTGGGGGGCTCATTACCCTTGGGCTTAGCCTCGCTCTCTCCCCCCCTCAACTATAGGGCAGGTACGCCCCTCTCTAATGTCTCTATGTCTCTCTCTTTCTAATTTAAGGTTTACGAAGAAAAAAAAACCCTTAGGTGGAGGTACATGCAAGCCACAAGAGGTTATGCTTATGTAGTTATCCTTGGTTTAGCCCTATCCTATATCATGGTCTTTGGTGGGTTTGCCTAGGCTTCTCAAAGTTATGAGACAAAATTGGACATAGATCATGTGCATCATTAAAAGAGGAGACCTTGTGTGGGTGTTTGAAGTCCTTAGGGGTAACCTGAAGCAAGGTATGCAATGTTGTTTTATTTTATGCTTTCGTCATTTTATTTCAAGCATTATGTAATTTTCATATCCATGCTATGAATGATTTTTTTTTATTTTAATGACAATCAAGTGAGAGTCATTGGCATTCTTTGTATTTTATTGATTCATATATCGTATTTGGACACTTGTAAGTGATTTGAGTGGTGGAAATAAAGAAAAAGAAAGAAAATTTGTAATCAGTATAGACTTGCCTAGGTTACATAGTCCTATTTTCAATCCGCTAGTTTCCTTGAGTTATATGCCTTCTCCGATGCACATTAGGTTAGGTGTCCAAACACTCAACATTCAACCATTAGTTTTTATACCTTATCTTGATTCAAATTGCATATCTTGGAATACTAAGAGATAGTTGACTATGGCTCATTCAAGTGCTGAAGTTAAATACTGATCTATAGTATCCGCTGTTGCAAAATTAACACGGTTTTCTTTTATTCTTCAGGACATTAGGGTACCACTTTCTTAGCCACCAACACTATTTTGTGAAAATATTAGTGCTCTTTTCATGAACAGTTAACCGTATTTTTGCTAGGACAAAACACATTGAGCTAAACTACCATTTTGTGTGTGAAAAGGTTGCTCTTGGATTACTTGTCACTCGATTTATTTACTCTCGTAATAAAATAGCTAATATCTTCACCAAGTCATATCCTCGAAATATTTTTTGAGATCTTTGCTTCAAACTTGGACTTCAGATGCCTCCCCATATCCAGTCAAGATTGAGGGGGATAATAAAAACAAAATTCATAAACGCGAGTTAAATTCAAGAATCCTAGTTTTTAGAAAGACAACAACATAAATGTTTCTCTTTCATTTTGAGATAATGTAACAAGATAAGAAAGTATATATTACATATAATATGATTGGAAAATTGCATGTAACAAGTTAGAAATGTGTATATTGCATATAACAAGATAGGAAACTGTCCATTATACCACTATTTTATAAACAATAAAAGAACCACCTTAATGAAAGTGTAGGGCATAATTATTTTCTCAAAGAGTCACACACTCTCTCTCTCTCTAAAACTCTGTAATGCAATTATTTACATGGGTGCTCATTGCATTATATCGTACTTTCCAATGCATATTTACCCAATTATTTATGTTTTTTTTTCTTTTGTGCTTCGGGGGGGGGGTCAGTTGGGAGAGGGCATACCTTGGTAGGAATTGAGCCAAGGACGTAGCATTGCAAAACGTTAAGCACTAACCTATTAAGCCCATGCTCTTTTTTTTAAATATTGTTGTTGATGAGATAATCCAACTAGTAATTTTTTTGGGCAATTAATCCCACTAGCTCTTTTAATACAAAAAGTCACAACTACCGTGAATCATTGTGAGACTCTACTACTATAAATGAAGTGCCGTTGAATTCAATCCCGTACTAAATATAAAGTGTGGTGGTATTATAACCGATACATGGCTTCGCCGGATGGCAATGGGCATGATGATGCCCTAGGGTTTGCTCCATTGGAGTGGGCAGGTCCCCTAACCCCACGCACTCACTCAATTTTGGTACCTCCATTAATGACAACACATGGAGACGGGTTAGAGAGTACATAATTTATAAATCGTAAGGACCGCATATGGTTAGTATTTGAATGAGATAGCTTATTCGATATTTGGTGCTTAAATTAAATAGGCTTAAGATTTAATGGGGCTAAGGGTGGCCACTGGCCAGGCCAACTTTGGCCTTGGCCCAGCCCTTGTCCCCCTTGGGTCTGGCAAGGGCAAAAAATAAATGAACAAAAAATGAAAGAGAAATAAAAAAAAGACCAGGCCGAGCCAAATAGGACCGGCTGGCTCTTGACCCACAATTCGTGGCCTAGGCCTTGCTTTTTTAGGGCCGGCCAACCCGGCTGTGCTGCGCTGCCCAGGCCATTGCCAGCCCTAGTGCGGCTAGATTTAAGACGAAGTTGGTGTTGACGAAGTTGGTGTTAACAAAGTTAAAGGAGATCCACATCGTTAGAAGGAGATGATGGTTGTTGCAGCACAACAATAGCTATTACCAAACTCTTGGGTAAGTTTTCAATTTAAAGGATTTTGATTTAAATTTATTAAGTTAAGAAAATTAAATGAATGTCATGTTTGAAATGTTGCATGTAATTGAGTCACGAAAGATTGCATTTTTATGCCATAACTATGAAGGGCTGATTTGTTCTTTCATAATTTTTCATGAGTATTGGATGTAATATGCGTTGTCATGCCACTATTTATTATTTTACATTTATTACCAGATTAGTATTCAATATTTCAAAGGAGACGACCATTGATTAGTGGGTTGTACCAAAAAATCAAATTCTTTGACAAATAGCTGGTGCAGGTTTGAAAAGTTTTAATTATAGGCATTGCTACCATTTCACAGGAGCCGATATTTCCAATACATGCCGTTAGACTAATATGCACTTGACCAAGTTTCAAGGGTCTCTTTAGTTAGATCAAGACCTCTATTTCAAAATTATTTTATTTTTCACGGAATATTTTTTTTTGGGGGTGGTAAATAAGCGAAAAGCCCTCTTACCCATTTTTTATTAGTAGAAAATAGAAAAACATCTAGCACACAATTTCACAGTCCTACAATAAGGCATTTTTCCACAAAACATTAGAAGTTGATAAGTAAATATAATGTTTTAAAGCCTGGATAGGTGAGGCTGATTGTTCACTTACAAATTCATGTCGGATTGTCGGATTTGCAATCCAGATTGGGTTTGAAATGGCAATCCAAAAAATATTAAAAAAATAAATGAAATAAAATAAAATTAAAATTAAAATAAGGGTTTATGAGATGGGAATTTGTGTGGGACTTTATAAAATATTAGATAAACTCAATAAAGAGAAAAATATATATAAGGGACTATTGGGGGAGGAACCGTATTGAGACTCATATCATCTTAGAACCGATTAAGTTCCAATTGATTCTTATCTAAATCAATGATTTGATTTGGAAATTGCTTCGTTTTAAAATACTAATATGCAATATGAGAAAATATTGAGTAATTTCGGGCCAAGACCATATTGGTTTCGGGCCAAGTCTATTTTGGTTTATAGTCAATCCTAGGAGGCATGACATACCCTTGGACATAAGGCGTTGAGAACCAAAAATTAAAAAAAAAAAAGTGGAGCAACTTTTTAAGATCCCATCCCGTGTCAAATCGGTGGGCCACTGCCATCAATCTTTTTCAAAGAGCTTTCTGTTATTCCCCAAGGGAACCATCTCTCTCTATCCAAATGAATATATTTCGTGCCCTGAATAAAGCAACCCCCCTCTCTCTCTCTACTTTCATTGATGCTTTATTTTTATTTTATTTTTTTGTCATTTCCCCGCCTACATAACCACAAAACATCGAATAAGTGCTAGTAAAATCGATTGAGCACAAGAGCACCAAAATTTAAGATAGGGTGTCGTAAGGCTAGTGGTCACATAGCTCAGATTTAATCAAAATTTTTTTTTTTTTTAGAGAGAGAAGAAAATTTATATTTTACTGTACACTCTATAATTTTTTTTGTGTTAATTGTATCTTCTTCTTTTTGGCTTCCCATATTTATAGGAAAAAGATGGGTTAACGTTCTTTTTCTTCCAAGAGGTCTTTGAGAAACCAATTCCTTGATACGAGGGATACTCATCCATATGAACGTTGGAAAAAGCTTTAAAAAATAATTAATTATTAATATATATTACATTAAAGAATTTTCAGCAATGAATAAGCCTAAATAAACATGAAATTCCTTTCATAAAAATAGTGAAGTCCACAAAAATAGACAAGGTTATATGAGGCCTCATGGCTACACTTGCCAACAATAAGTAATTGGCATTGTTAGAAAGGTCGAGAATGAGGCACTTGTGCTCCAACTAAGGTCTAAGCTTCGATTCTTACGTGACACATTAAAAAACCACTAACGATTTAAAAAACTTAACTGGGGTATTTCCAAAGTAAGTAAAAAAAGATAGGACAATGTGAAAATAAGTATTTATGGCCAAAACATTTTCCAATCTTTGTCAAAATAATGTACCAATACCAACCATTCGGCACTCAGACCAAGTGTTCAAACACTGGCAATTGGTGTGCCTTTATAGTGGTGGTTACAAGATGTTCTTGCAATTACCACCATCCAAGTAAAATGGACGGTGGGGATGGTGTAAGGATTATATTTTTTGAAACATATATTAAAAAAGTATTACATTTCCAAAAATGTAATTCAAACTTTCGCAGCAGCGTGAAAATCTATTTTGGCTTTGAATCTAAAATATGAAGTTGTAAAAGTTGGGCAAGATCTGACAAATATGTGAACACAATGAATTAGTTAATGTGTTATGATATAAGCTATTTTACGGCTTGATATGGATCTGTGTTCAGATTCCTATTCGTCAAAGTAGTATGATCAATTTGAGGTTTTTAAATGAAAAAAAGAACAAATTATTTTAAAAGAATTCTAAACAAATTTGAACGAATAATTTTTAAATGCAAAACAAACAGTAATGCGTGATTTATGCGTATTAGTGTAAAATGTGTAAATATACAAGATTATTTTTAAAATTTTACAAGCAACATAAAACTTTTCTATTTAATTTTTTTGAAAAAATTTATTTTTTTTGAAAAACTAGTAATAATTCTTCATCATCCAAGATTCGGGAACGTATAAGATAAAATTTTACGGTGGCTTCTCTATCCAACACAACCCTACCCCTTGGTCCAGACTTCGGGCACCATGATAGGTTGGGGCCGACCATGGCGGAGCTCGGAAAAAAAAAGCAATAATTGTGTTGCTACACGTACCGGTGGTTGCATTCGTTAGAAAGGCATATTGTGACAAAGTCATGTCCACCTTTTTTAGCATGCCCTGCAACCCTTGCCTCTTGAAAAGACTCATTCATTGTTGACGTATCCTCATAAGACTCCCCATCAATGCCTAAGAAAGTATAGGAAAGGTAACACTTATTCTCGTGTTCTAGAACAATGTTTGAAAAAATCAGTGATTTAGATTTGAACCGATAGATCTAGATAGGGAATCGGTTGGATCGATATGGATGCTGTGAAATATTGAGAACTGGCAAGTTCCCTTAATGAAGCAGCCAATTCTGACTAGCTCTGGTTGGTTCGGTTCTATCGTAGAACTGCGCCACTTAACTTTTTTTAATTTTTGTAATTTTAGGTTCAGGGATTCGGATCACTAATCTTCTAAACCGAATGAAAAATGTGGAACAGCGATCTGTGTCCCTGATCCATTTTTTAAAGGAAAGTTTTTATATAAGTTCGAGGCTCTAAACAATCAAATTAGGGCGCACTTCACAAATTTCACTAGAAGAAGTTGTTTTGATGCCTAAAAATCATCAAATTGATCATCTCAACCTCAAGATGCATGGATATGAGAAAAAAATTGATTTCAAGTTTTGGAAATAGTGCATCCTATAATGCATTTTTGGACCGCCAATTTTCAAGATTATCAAGTATTTATAGATACAGTCGATCTACACTATTTTTGAAGCTTTAATTTTTATAAAATATTTTTTAAGACTATCACAAAGATTTCCAGTATTGAAACCACATTTATCGATACTATTTGAATGTGCGTTTTACTTTAATTGAGCCTCGACCTTATACAAACCGCACCTTTTTTTAATACCTTGTTCTAAACTGTCCATTTAGATGAACAGTTAATATTGTGTAAAACTCTGATACATCTTTAAAAACAATGTCAAACCTATTCCATAAAATTAAAATGGATAGTTTAGTGGAGCCTTTCTACAAATAGAATAACCCCATGATTTATTTATTTATTTTTCTTTCAGAGGAATTGTATATTGGAAGATCATTTATCTTTGGCACAAGTAACAAGCTTCAAGCTTCACTTTGGGTGCGTCACAAATTTCAAAATGTTTTATATTAATTTTTGAGCCTGATCATGATAAATAATAAAATAATTTTGTTAACCTGTAATTTTCTAGGTGCCAAGTTTTTTTGGGTCCGTTTATTTTGTTATTGACCAAGGCACAATATGCCAAACATGTCAATATGTACTTTTGGACATACAAAGGCTGGCATTTGCTCTTCTATTATTATTATTTTTCTCCTTTAGAGTTGTGTAAATATCCCTGATGTGACAAAACATGTCATAATTTATGTGATTCCATTCAAATATGTTGAAAATGAAATATTTCCTGAAAATGAAATATTTCCTCATATGACACGATGATTTAGCTTTTGTGTGATACCTCTCAAATATCTTAAAAAAATGGAAGAATTTTGTGTAAATCTCTCATGGTTGGTTCTCTTATTGCACCTTCAAATTGCCTTCACAAGAGAGAGAGGCCTCTGTGTTCAAACAATGTTGTTTTGAATTGCACCTTACAATGTTGTGTGAAGTATGACAAAGATGAATGTAACCTCAAACTAGCAAAATTTGATAAGAACATTGTAAGAAAGCACGAATTGGCCCTGGGTTGGACCAAGTAACTCCGGCCGAGTCTTTATAATTCGGCCGGAGTTGGACATGTCTTGGCCAGGCAAAGAAGTATTGAAAAAATAAAAAATATTATAAAAATCTCAATAAAATGAAAATATGTTTAAAACAAAAATTTAAAAAAACAAGAGGTTACAAAAGTAGTGAAAAAATAGATTTTTGAAAAAAAAATCAATTTGTTACTGCAGGTATTTTAAAAATAATGTAAAAAAGAAGGAAAAATGTAAATATATATATTCATAGCGAAAACAGTTTCTAATCTTTGCCAAAATGATAGAAAACATGAAAAACAAATATTACAAACAAATTTCTATTTTTTTGGATTTTTATATTTTTCTTAAATTTGTTTTTTTTTTTTTTACATCGCAAGCTTGACCACCAAACTTACGATACCACAGCTTGCATGGGTGGTAAGCCCGAGTTACTCCGGCGAGTCCGGGTTAACCCAACCCAATAGTCGAACATTGCATAATAAAACAAAAGCAAGTAATGAAAGCATCAAATTTAGAGGAGTCCGACTAGGGGTGACAATGGGTCTGGTATGGGTTGGGTCTGGCTGGACCTGAACCCAGACCAAAATGTATTCGAGTCCAAGTTTTGGACCCGGTGCCGACCCGTCGGGTCCAAAAGTTGGACACATACAGTACCCATCGGGGGCTAGGTCTATCCCGTCGGGTCCCGGGTCTGATCGGTCCATTGCCACTTCCTTTTTTATAGCTTACAATAGTGATATCTTTCTACAAAAAGTAAATGGATTTAATAAAAGGAAAAGTTTATATAAGGTTGCAACCTTAAAATATAGAATTATATATGCACCTCAATAATCTATCGAAAAAGGTTGTTTTAATGTTGAAAACCTCTCTATTTGATCATCTCGACGTCGAGATGTATGAATATATATAAAAAAATGGTTTTTGAGTCTAAAAAATAATACATCTTGCAACACATTATCTAAGCCGTTCATTTTCAATATTTTCATACGTTTATATATCTCATTGATTTTAACTATTTTTGGAGTTTAAAATTTTATAATTAGGTATGAAAATAGATTTTAAGATAATCCTAAAAAATATTTACACCAAACTTACATGTTATGATAAAATTTGAAAGTGCGGATTGTTTAAAGTTGCAACCTTATAAAAACTCCACCCTTTAGAGAAGTCTCTTACAAAGCACATGAAGTATACAACGAAAATAGCAAGTAATAGCGTAGGCCATTTCAGGTACAATTCACAATGATGTAAGTGGCACATCGCCTCGGCAAAATAACGAGTGTAAATATGAGCTTCGCGTCAAGTTATTTAAGCTGTTGTGACGGTTGACGGAGTATTCACACTAATGCACAGTTAATAATATTAAAAAAAAACAAAGGTTTATGCTTCTCCCAAAGCATAGAAGTTCTATCTTTTTCTTACCATTCAGCAGTCCAATTTTGATAAAGAGAGCCTCTCACCGTTTGATCTTAATCTGATGTCTCAAAATATTTTATTTTTAGTTTTTTTATACAAATTGTATGAATATGAAATTTGGTACGTGTCATCTTCTCATTAGAGTACACCTATAAAAAATATTAAAAATAATTTTTTGATAAAATATAATGACTAAAATACCTCTTGAAACTTTCAAAGTATTTTGGTCATTTTATTTTATTGAAAATATATTTTATTTTATTTTTCTCTAGTGCGAGTTTAATAGAGAAATGGAAGTCCAAAATTTGGTGTCAAAATAGTTTATAGAAAAAAATTTAAAATAAAATAATGTAGAGACGTGACATTGTGATTGGAGCAATCTTAGCCCTCCATTCAGAATGGATGGTTGGATAAGGGGAGGATAGAACTTCGAAGCTGTAGAGGAAACATAGAAAGCTTACCCTTAAAAAAAAGCGAAAGGTTTCTATACTCCCCCTATAGCATAGAAGATCTATGCTTCCCCTACCAACCAGCCGTTAAATTTTGATCAAGAGAGCCACTCACCATTTGATCTTAGATCCGACGTCTCAAAATATTTTATTTTTAGTTTTTTTAATGCAAGTTGTATGAATATGAAATTTGGTAGATGTCATCTTCTCATTGGGGCGCACCTATAAAACATATTAAAAATAATTTTTTGATAAAATAAAATAACCAAATACTGCTTGAAATTTTCAGGGGTATTTTGGTCATTTTATTTTATTGAAAATATTTATTTTATATTTTTCTCTAGTACGAGTTTAATAGAGGATTGGACATCCAAAATTTGGTGTCAAAATAGTTTATAAAAAAAAATTAAAAATAAAATAGTGTGGAGACGTGACATTGGGATTGGAGCAATTTAACCCCTCCATTCAGAATGGACGATTGGATAAGGGGAAGTATATAAGTTTTATGCTGTAGGAGAAGCATAAAAAGCTTGTCCGAAAAAATAATGAAGGCGTGCTGATTCCAAATATGAACTGTGGCAGGGCACCAAATAGTCACACCATGTGACTTGAGAATATATATTTTTCTCTCCAATCTCTATAAATAGAACTTAATTTTGTTCCTAAAACTAAACTCTTCTATATACCATTTGTTCTTTTACTTTTTCTCTCTAAAGGCCCAGGTAATTTTTGGCACTTCGAGTGCTTACATTCCTATGCAGTAAATAGGATAACTTTTGACAAAGTTTTATATTGGTTGTTTGCCTAACACAACTCAATCCCTTTGTCCGAAATTTAAAATCCTCACCCTTTGTAAGCCAATAACAAGATGGAAGTTTTCAGGTATCCCAAAAGACAAATTAACGTAAAGAACTATATGCATGTTAATGAAGGACATATTATTGAGATGTCATATTGAGGTGCCAGAATAAAAAAAAACATATGTTTTTCCCCACTTAATATTTATCAACAACTGCCACAATAAGACATATCTTAGCAACATACAATATAACAGCTTGTTTTCCATTTTTGTTTTTAAGGCTATTAGTGGTATGAGGCTAAAGCAACTTTTCGGCCATAATTTGGGTCAAATTACAACCATATATATAGATGATTGTTCGAGATTTATAATTAAAAAAAAGAAAGAGTGGTCCCTTGACAACAATGAACCACCGAAAAGTCATGGTTTCCAGCTACCCTCGCATCATTTCACCCGCTCTCTTCCCTCCCAAAGCTTCATGTCTTTAAACCAAACGATACACTCTAAAAGAAACAATCGATTTTTCCAGTTTTGACGGGGCAACTTTATCCTAGAATAAGGTGGCAACTTTATTATTTATTAATTTCCCCCTATTTATTTAATATAAGAAAAAGTTTATATAAGATTGCAATTTTAAAATGTAGAATTAAAAATACATTTAAAAAATCCATTGGAAAAAGTTGTTTTAATGTTGAAAAACCTTATAATTGATCATCTTGACATCGAGATGTATGCATATGAAAAAAAAAAAAAAAAAAAGATTTTGAGTCCAAGAAATAGTGCATCTTGCAACACATTATCTAGACCGTCCATTTGAAAGACTTTCATATGTGTATAGATCTATTTGATATTAACCAGTTTTGGAGTTTAAAATTTTATAATTGCTTTTGAAAATAGATTTTCAAATAATTCTAATATTTTTTTACAGCAAAATTACATGATAAAATTTGGAGGTGCACCTTAATTGGATTATTTAAGGTTGCAATCTTATAGAAGCCTCACCCTTTTCATATCTAATTATAAAATTTTAAACTCTAAAAATGGTTAAAATCAAGTAGATCTATAAACATATCAAAATCTTGAAAATGAACCATAATGTATTGCAATATGCACTATCTCTAGGATTCAATTTTTTATTTTTTTTATATTTATAGATTTCGATGTTTAGATGATAAATTAGAGGGTTTATCAACATTAAAACAACTTTTTCTGATCGATTTTTGAGATGCATCTCCTAGAGATAGTGCATATTGCAACACATTATCTAAATTGTTCATTTTCAAGATTTTGATATGTTTATAGATCTACTTGATTTTAACCATTTTTAGAGTTTAAAATTTTATAATTAGATATGAAAATAGATTTTCAGATAATCCTATGAATTTTTTACTCCAAAATTATATGTTATAGTAAAATTTGGAGGTGCGCCTTAAATGGATTGTTTAAGGTTGCAACCTTATAGAAACCACACCCATTAAGATAATGTCAAGACAATTGGCATGTATTTTAAAATAATATAATGGGCGTGGTTTGCATAAAGTTGCAACTTTAAACAATCAAATTAAGACGCTCCTTCAAATTTTATCATAAATGGAATTTTGGTATAAAAATTTCTTAGGATGGCTTGAAAATTTATTTTGATATTTGTTTTAAAAATATTTAAACAAAAAAAATAGTCCAAATCAAGTAGATCTATAAACCATTGGTTTAAAAAATGCTACGTTGTCACGGAATTGCCCTGTCCGACTGGGGAATCGGTCACCGCTTTCTGATTCTACATATATAAAAATGGCTGAGTCTAGAAAGGAACAGGTGGTTCTGGAGAGTAAAACAACAATCCAGACCGGTTTTTGCCCAGTTCAATATTTTTTCACATATTTTTCGCCGGTTCACTATGTTTTATGTACAATAAAACGACGATTCGGACCACCGATTCACCGATCCAGACTAGTTTTTGGGGTGCTCAATCCATTTTTTAAATCAATGTTATAAACAGATGGAAATCTTGAAAATGGATGGTCAAGTTAATGTGTTGCACGATACAATATTTTTGGGACTCAAAATCTTTATTCTTTTTCATATTCAAACATCTAGATGTTGATCAATTAGAAGGTTTTCCAACATCAAAACACCTATTTATGATGGATTTTTGAGGTGTGCCTTAATTCTACATTTTAAGATTGCAACCTTATAAAACTTTTTTTTTAATAAAAAATCTATATTGTCTAAACAAAATAGATGGTGTTAATTACTACAAATTTATTTTATAAATCAGATGTCCACCTTATACCATACAAGTAAAGACCTCTATTTACCCAAAAAAAAGTAAGGTGCACCTCTAAATATTGCCGCAAGATGTAGTTCTGGTGTCAATAACCTTATGATAGCTTAAAAATCTATGTTCAACTCTAATTATAAAATTTAGAATTTTAAAAATAGTACGGATCAAATGTATCTATAAACAGTTGAAAATCTTAAAAATAGACCATCTACATAATTTATCACAAGATGTACTATTTTTAAGATTTAAATTTTATTCATATTTATACAACTTGTTAAGATGGTCAATTGGAAGGTTTTCGAACTTCAAAATACTATTTTCTAATGGATTTGTGACGTGCACCTTAATGTTGAAACCTTGTATGAACCTTTCTCTATCATGTAGAACAAATTCTTTGGAAAAGGAATAGGGGCCTAGAAATAAGGGTCAGCAATCATTAAGAGGGCATTTTAAGAGGGCATTGGTTTTCCACTCACATGGAAGCAAACAACCGTCCCCAACCCTGTGTAAGTGGCACTGTTGCTCCCAAAATATAACAATAAAAAACCTTTCCAATATTGACAGAGGCGATAAAAAGAGAAGAGAATTCCAGTTATCTCTGCCTTTCCAAATGGCGACAAATCCAAGGACGTCAAAAGCCAAGAGTATCTCGTTAGGATCCCAACCACTTTTTCGATGCTCTCTCTCTCCTCACAAGACGCGAATATCGTTTGACATGATAAAGGGGTAATATTTGGTTGAATATCTTTTGGCATAATAAAGGGAAAAATATTTGATCAAGCCTTACCTCAAGGAATTCGTAGCTCTAGCATAGAAAAACCTTCAAATTCGTCCTCTCGAACTTGACTCTTATGAAGTTCTAGCATAAAAAAAACTTTCGAAATTTACCTTCTTGACCTTGACTATTATGAGAGAATTTGTAGTTCTAACATCGAAAAACCTTCAAATTCATCCTCTCGACCTTGACTATTATAGGGGGAGTAGGGTTGGGTCGTGATGATAGTATCCACGACACCGTAGTCACCGGGTTATGGTTTTTATTCTCACTTATACCACCCCACTAATATTTTTTAAAAAAATTAACTCCTAAACTATTTGAAAAATTGGGTAGGAGCCATTTTATAATTTTAAGATAATTTATGTTATAACATATTATTTATACCATCTAGTTCATAATCCATGTGGGAATTGATTTTTTGCCCACGTGCTTCATACTAGGATTGAAGGTGAGGCTTTACTTTGTCTTTAACTTGCATCCATAAATAAAATGACCTCGTTTTTGGCCAAAAAAAAAAAAAAAATTATAATTGGAACTGCTCAAAATGTACCCAAATTTCTTATTACCAAAGAAAAAAAAGTTTATACACAGGCAAAGCCCTAAACAATCAAATTAGGACCACCTCAAAAATTCAATGCTAAAAAATTCGTCAAATTGAAATCACACCCGCAAGACCCTTGTCAAAACTCACCCTCGATTCGTTTTATTTCATTTCTTTATTTTCTCCGTTGCACTAATTACGAATAACAAACACAAAAAATAAAAATAAAAAATAAAAAGATCCCCCTCGCTATCGCTCGCGCCAAGGCATGGACGGCCGGAGAACAAACTTTCCGGTCGGTACGAAATAATAAGCCAGAGGATTCCAAGCGCCCAATTTCAGGCCAATATATGTGCCGGACAAATAATTTCCGGGGGTTGAAACCTGCATTTCTCAATTTCGCCGCTAAACAAATGGCCACGATCTGGTTTTTTGGGCAACTAAGAAGGGTTGAGCTGGAACCCTAATTTTCTCCCACTCTTCAATCTAAGAAAACTGTACAGTTTCTTGAGCTCCAAAACCGATTGAACCTCTCTTTTTATCACCCCACAATTTTCCGGCGATCCCTCTTCTGGCGAAGATTGCCTCTCTCCAAAGCCCACGCCTCTTCCGGCACGATTTCCGGCCGAATTGACAGCCAATTTACAGGAGCGGCTGCTGCTCTGCAACGCATTGATCACTGACTTTATGGCACGGCTTGGTGAGCTCTTGTTAACCATGAGGATCTCACCTATTTCAGCTGGTGTCAAAACCCCACCTGAATCGAACGATTCTTTGACATGGGGGAAAAGCTTATGATCTTTTACCCCCAAATAGCTATTCGCCATGGCTTTGAAGGCCGGAAAAGTACAGTGAGGAAAACATACCTGGACATCCAGGCGACCCGGTCTTAGAAAAATGGGTTCAATCACTTCTTTGTTCTCTGAACTCATGGTGAAAACCATGATCCTCTCTTCAACGCAGCTTGACCAGAGACCATCCATGAAGTTGAGGACCCCGGAAAAGCTAGGGCTCCCTTTTCCGGCGAGGTTTCCGCCCAAAAAGCGGTCAATGTCTTCAACAACGAGGATCGAGCGACCTGATGTTTGCATTAGAGAGAGTTTGAGATCTGAGTCGTCGGTAAGGTTAGAGAGTTGCAGGTCATAGACATCATAGCAGAGGAAGTTCGCCATTGCGGCTATGGTGCTCGATTTACCAGTACCCGCTGGCCCATAGAAAAGATAGTTTCGTTTCCATGGCCGGCCTAGCTTCTGATAGTAATTTCTCCCTTTAACAAAAGCTTCGAGGTCCGATTTGATCTTGTTCTTGAGATCCGCATCCATGGCTAGGGTTTCAAAAGTTGCAGGGTGCTTAAAGGGCACCGATCGCCATTGATTCCCAGAAGCGTTGGTATGAAGCCTCGGCTCGCGCCTTCGAGCCTCCCCTTCGTTGGCCATGGCTTGAACGTGTTGCAAATAAGGCCTCAGAAACCCTGGTTTTGAAGCTTTCTTGATCTGCAACAGAAAGGCTTTCTCCGAAACTGGGGCCTCATGTTTCCACCAAACTGTTGTTCCCAAAAACGAGTCTTTGATCGCATGGTTCGAATCAGGTTGGAGGAAAAACTCGCCAGAGTTCTTGGCGTAGAGATTGGAGAAATCGGCGTCTTCAGCTTGAGAAAGAGCGGTAACGTAAATCGAGACCTTCGAGTAAAGCGAGTTTTTCTCGTTGCTGATGCCATTGTGTTCAGGGATTCGGTATATTCGGCAAGAATGGCGTCGATTAATTGCAGAGAAGAGGAGATGAAGGAGAAAAGCACAAAGGGCGATCGCACAGAGGATAGGGAGGAGGTTGGAGAGGGTCATCATTCCGGCGACCGGAAAAACCAGAGACGCCGGAAAATACAGAGGCTTCTTAGGGTATTTGATTTAGGCGAGAAATAAATGATTGGAAAGGAAAATTAAAAAGAAATTGCTTCAAACTTAAGGTACTGATCACAAAGCAAGCTACAGGCACTTGAATGATCCTGATAAGGAACTGGGATATAATTTGTTGTCCTAAAGGATCACTAAAAGGGATATTTGCCTCAATCCCTTAATCCAAAAATATAAGCCAGAGCCTCTTACCCTATTTCAGAGGCCTCTAATAAAATCAAAGTACACATTTCTCTGAAACTTCATTCCTATACCTCAATTTACCCATTGAAACCAGACACGATCAAGCACCCTCCATTGAGAAGGAAGCAAATGCCCCCAGATCAATTTACTGAGAAGAGAAACCTTTATCGCCTGAATCGTCTGAATCAAACTCAGACCACAAGTTTCCGGCAAAAAGCCAGAAACTCGTGCCTCAATAGAAGCCAGGAAACTGGAGAAGATCACGGAAATCACAAATTCCGGCACCGTAAAAGCAAGTTGCAGAGTCCTGTTCTTCCCCAATTAAACTGACTACTTCCTCCTCAACAAAAATAAAGCCCTAAATAAACAAACCCTAAAGTAATCTTAAGAGCCATTAAGGATTAAGCTTAAATAGTAATTGCAATAAGAGACGGCATCTACGCACGCTGACGCCGGCCGTGATAATCTGAGTCAAATACCAAGCCAGGGCAGCCGCCTTGCCTATTCCTAGACGTCTGCGCATTTTATATTTGGGAAAGTATACTATGCTCCTCCGGAGCATACTATTCGTCTACTTCCTCGAGCCAAACACCTATTTAGAAAGATTATTTTACTCAAAAGTTCTAGGAGCCACAAAAAAACTATTAGATTATTATTTTCAAAAAAAGAATTTGAATTTTGATTTTTATGATACTTATATCTACCACTACAAATATTGGACGGCCTGTATTTAATCCCAAGACATTTATTTTTTTAAGAGTAACATACAAAGTCTATTTGAGATTTTTTAATTAAAATTAGCCAAGGTTTATGAAAACAAAATAAAACCTCACTTGAAATCCTCATTTAGAAAGTACTTTGGCAACAAACATATTTATGATGGCTCTAAAATCAATTTTCAATACAAATAATAAAATTTGAAACTAAAAAAATAGTACAAATTTTACGAATATGTGAACTCTTATTTTTAAAGTAAAATAAGTAATATAAATAATTTGTTATAATATACACTATTTTTAGAGATTGAAATACTAATGTTTTTCACATCCTTTGCGTTCAAGCCAAGATGTAAAAAATGAGGTTTTATCTATTTGGATAAGGTCAAATCACTCTCCACATGTACCCCTTAAAAGAACCCAATCTTTTAAGGACATATTATTATCATTTACGCCCACAGTTATGTTGCCAAATCCTAGAGAGGAACATTTTGATCCATATGAAAAAAAGGAAGGTGGAAAAGAATTGTATTTTGGTTTTGCAATGATTAGGTATTGGGGTTAAGAAATTATGACCCAACGTGATTTTCGGGAAATTCTTTTTATTTAAGGTTTATACCGCTCATTACATAGATCGCTATTTCGAGTGGAGGGGGATGATGACTGTAACACCCTATTTTTTTTGTCCCCCCATGAATATTGCCTTTGTGGGAAATGACCAAAACTGCCCCCAAATTTCGATGGTTATATTTAGAAGGGAAAAAGTTAAAAGAAAGTTATGGATACACCCTATTTGTCCTATATAGGGATTCTCACTCCAACACTTTTTAGTGGAATACTATTAACCCTAAAAAGTGTTTTTTTAACAACCACCCCCAATTATAAACGTCAAATAAATTTTTTTTTTGTATAAAAGGGTCACAATTATTATTTTTATAAGTAGATGTAAAATCCAATAAATGAAATTGTGTCACAATATTTGAGAAACTTTATCTTTAGATTTGTGTCTAAATAATAACACATTCTCAACCGTCCTATTTTAAATATAATGATGAACGATAATTGTAACCTTCTTATATCAAAAGTAAATGATCTCATTGTATATATTTCTTTTTTTTTAATCAAAATACGTTTTGTTTGCCAGGTTTCTCACTTTTTGTCTCTAACTCAGTTAACATTGAGCCTGGTGCATTTTAGAGCGGGCCAGGCACAAAAAAGTACCAAACCGATTTGTGTTGGACCTTAGGCGTCACATTGTGCAAACATGGGTTAAATGTAAAGTATTTTGGAAAAAAAATAACTTTTGCTCTCACAAGGGTAGTTGAAAAAAAGAATAGCAAAATTAATAATATGGTATAAAAATAAAAAAATTACAAAAACCAAGACTATACTTACCATGCAACTTACCCTTAATTTAACTTATCTCTTACTTTTTTTTCAAAAGTATATTTTCTATGCAAATACCACCCCAACCAAAAAAGTTTTTTTTTTTACAGAAATACCCTTCTCGTACAAAAATAATCAAGCTTACCACTTGCAAGGCCTTTACATGTGGTACTGCTGGAGCGGCAGTACATCGAAGCGTGGTCCGACAGTTTCAAAGCGCGGTCCGGCAATACATGTTCTGGAAGTACTGCCACTCCAGCAATTTCAATGCATGCTCCGGTAGTACCACATCGCTCTGGCAGTTTGAAAGCACGGTCCGACAGCTGTCGCTCCGGCAGTTACTAAGAGCACTCTGATAGAAAAGGTTCTATTAGTCATGCCGCTCCGACAGTTTCAAAGCATGGTCCAATAGTACATGTTCTGGAAGTACTACTGCTCCAACAGTTTCAATGCACGCTCTGGCAGTACAATATCACTCCGGCAATTTAAAGCATGGTCCGACAGTGGTCACTCCGGCAGTTTTAAATAGCACTGTAGCAAATAAGGTTTTGTTAGTCACAGCGCTCCGGCAGTTTCAAAGCGCGGTTCGGTAGTACATGTTTTGGAAGTACTACCGTTTCAGCAATTTCAATACACAAATCATGCAATACCACATTGCTCTAGCAGTTTGAAAGCATGGTTCAACAGTGGTCGCTCCGACAGTTGTAAAGAGTGCTCTGGCATATAAGGTTATGTTAGTCACAACGTTCCTGCAGTTTCAAAACGCGGTCTGGCAGTACATGTTCCGAGGTACTGCTGCTCTAGCAGTACCATATGTGGAGACCTTGTAAGTGGCGAAATTGATTATTTTTGTATAGAAAGGGCATTTTCGTCAAAAAATGAACTTTTTTGGTCGGGGGATATTTGCTTAGAAAGTATACTTTTGGAAAAAAAGTGAGAGAATAAGTTGGGTTGCGGTTAAGTTGCATAGTAAGTGTAGTTTTGAAAGTTTTTTTATAATTTTTCTATAAAAATATTAAAAAAAATATATATGCCTAAAAAAAGTACACATTAAGAGTACTATTATTTTCCCAAAATGTTACTAAGGAGATTATCATATTACCCCTTTCCCAAATTCCGTACCTAGCGTCCTGTATTTTTACCATGTCAAATTTTCCTGTACCCCCTCCGCTTGCGCCCTCATTTTTCTTTTTCGTGCTCCCAAATTATACTCGATTGAATCTGTCAATTCCATGCATCTTTTTCGTATTTTTGCACCTATAATCCACTGGTTCATAATTAAGCACAATACTACTACTACTAATACCCATCTCCTTTACTTTCTTGATGAATTTAGGGTCCGTTTCGTTTTATGGAACTAGGCGGGAGTCTAATTTATGTGTAGAGACTGAGTCGGGGACTATTAATAAATCGGCTCACCATAAAATTAGAAAAAAATCGTTTTTATTTTAATAAGTCGGATGAAAAAATCAGGTAAAAATTACGGATCTGCAAAAATACTTCATGTAAAGATATCGCCAATATATCGAACTAGCTCAAAAAATCGGAATATAAAATCGGATAATTTTAAAATATTAGAAATTTTGAAATTCTAAAAAATAAAAATTATGTCAAAGCCATCAATATCTAATCCATCCATAAAAATATACCATATAAATTTGTTCATTAAATACTTTAACAAACATCACACGTACTTAAATTTGTTCATTAAATACTTTAACAAACATCACACCTACTTAGTATGAACAAAAAAAAATACATTAGTTTTTTTCTCATTAAAATGCTTTAATTATGGTATAGTGACTATGGTCACTCTATAACTATGGTTAAAGTTTATATGAAATTTTTTAATTGGTGTGGTTTGTGTAGAGCCGAGGCTCTAAACAATCAAAGCAACGCATCTTCAAATAGTGTCGAGAAATATGATTTCAATACTGAAAATCTTTGTGATAGCCTTAAAATATACTTTTATCTTTAATTATAAATTTTAAAGCTTTAAAAATAATGTGGATCGAGTAGATCCATGAAAACTTGAAAATCTTGAAAATAGACAGTCAAAAAATGTGTTACAAGATGCACTATTTCCAAAACTTGAAATCCATTTTTTTTCTTATGTCCATGAATCTTGATGTCGAGATGACCAATTTAAGGATATTTGGGCATCAAAACAATCTCTTATAGTGAAATTTTTCAGGTGGGCTCTAATTTTATTGTTTAGAGCCTCGGCTCTATGTAATCTTTTTCCTTTTTTATTTGAAAACAGGGCTGGTTAAATACACATTTGGGTTCGAGTTCTCTGTTTCAAAAGGATGTTTCCAGAGAGGGAAAAGGGGTTCTAGTTCTTTGTTTGGGTGCTCTGAATTTAAAGGATTTTACAAGAGCATCTCTTGCCCTTCTTTTTGCGATCGAAGAATCCATGGCTCTTCGATCAGCTTCACCCCTACCAGTCATTGCAAATCTATTCATAGAGAGAGAAGAAATTTGAGTGGCTGCTACAATAGTCTTTGCAGTTGAGAGATTCATGATTAGTCTAAAATTAGGAGATAGAACACAAGTTCCTATCAACTCCCCACCCTTTCTTATTAGAATCACCATTATTTGTGAAAGGAAAGTTAGGGTTTGTGTAGTGAGCGCAGGCACGCAAACATTCAAGAGAAACACAGGTCGAATGTGAAACTGAGACACACATTAAGCACTTAACGCCATCAATTAATGGCGCCTCCTCAATGTAAACTTCAAAGCAACTAGGGCAAAACAATTCTAAGTAGGATTTCAATAAGCAAGAAGTGCAGGGATGGCAAAGGTAACTTTGGGCTTAGGCAAAATTTGGGATGCTGATTTTTTACTTGGGGATGCTGATTTTTAGGGAGAGAAAAGGATAGAGAATTCGAATAGAAAAAAAAAGAAAGAAGACAGGTAAAATAATATGATTTTTTGGTCTGGTTTAAATCGTTTTATGAAAAAATAGTGTTTTAAACGTTTTTATGAAAAACGCGCGATTTTTTGCTGAACTTTTGAAAAAGACAGTTCTAAACTGTTCCAATAAAGTCGCCGATTTTTTTAAAATCGCCAATTTATCGGAGATTTGTTAACTATGGTAGAGACCAATTTCCCTGTTTTAAACTTTTTTTTTTTTTTATGGAAATGTCAATTTTACCAAAATACATGGATTTAACATTTCGAGGAGATTGACAGAGAGCCAGGCACCCTAAAAAATTGCGGTAAGTTATACTTTATAGGGTTACGGTCCGCCCAAAAAAGGTACCTCAAACGCTGGAGCTATAATTGTTATAATAATTGATATTTAATAATTAATATATGATAAGTACATATTAATTAATAGGTGTGGTTTGTAGAAGGTTGAGGACTTAAAATAGTGCCGAAAGATGATTTTCAATAAAAAAAAAAAGCTTTGTTATGGACTGAAAAATTATTTTCATATCTAATTATAAAATTTAAAGATTCATAATACACTTTTTTCTTAGACTTGATATTCATTTTCTCCAGGTCTCTACATCTCGAGATTGAGATGATCGATTCGAGGTTTTTTTTATGTAAAAAAAAACTTCTTCTAGTGAATATTTGATGCGCGCCTTAATTTGATTGTTTAGGACATATTGTTTAGGACCTCAAACTTATAAAAATATTTTTCTTAATTAATATATTATAGAATATATAGAATTATCATGGTAATTAATTTGTAATAAATTGTATAAGTATATATAGTTATAGTTATTATGTATTATATATTATAACTATAATTAATTATGTGTTAATAATAATTAATATTATTTATTAATACAGTATAATCTAATATTTCTACAATAAAAAAATTTAATTTTATTAATCTTAACGACTGAACTCTCAAGTAGCTTAACGACTGAACTCGTTGTAGGTTGAGTTAAGTTTAGTTTAGGTTTAGTAGGTTCAAGCTAGTAGCTAAGGCAAGCAAGCAGGTTCAAGTAAAGCAAGCAGGTTAGTGTATGGCTGGTAGCTAGTAGCAGCTAGTAGCTAGGTACTAGTAGCTGCTAGTATAGTACCTTGTTTTGTTCGCCTAAAACAAGCTTCAAGTACTTGTAGGTAGCTGGTAGGTTTCAGTACTAGTAGCTTGGTTCAGTACCTTTTCGCCGAAAACAAGCAAGCGTAGGTAGCTGCTTGGTTTCAGTACTAGTATAGTAGCAGAGTACTAGTAGCTTTAGTTAGGAAGCTTTTAGGTAAGAACTTGTAGTAGTTAGGAAGCAGTTCAGTTATTGATATTACTAGCTAGCTTTAGCTACTCACTCGCTACTAGCTAGCTCTAGCTACTCACTCGCTACTAGCTAGCTCTAGCTACTCACTCGCTACTAGCTAGCCAGCTCCTAGCTCTAGCTACTCGCCCGTACGGCCGTGCGCGGAGTACACGTGCATGCGCGCGGACGCGCGGAACAAAGAAAGCTCACTGACATAGAATTTATACATTCGATACCTATAGCCAGACGCTACTAATAGGGTAGGGGCGACCGGTCATCCAAATTATGTCAACAAATAAGGGTGGGGGTCAGAGGTGTAGAAAAAATACGGGCAAAACATTCTATTAAATTATATTTCTAGTATTTAAAAGAAAGTAAAGAAGTTCTTAGGCTTTATTCATTTCTTTCGCGGGACGACCTCTCCTATCGATTTAGTCTGCTCTTTCGGGGTTACTTAAACAATCAAATATTTTATTGGCCTTTCCCTCTTCCAGTAAGAAAGCCGCAACAACGGCTTTCGCACGCCGCACGCTCACTTTTTATCGGCCAATTTTTGTAGTAAGCCTCAACCATAAGTAGCTTTGAGAGAGTGCGCTAGCGCTATTATTTATTCGCTCCTTAAGAGCAGCGGCTTTCTTGCTCGGCTTTCACCCGCCGCCGCTCCCCCTTTGCTGCTTATGCTGCTTACCTCTTCTCTTTTATATGAATACCGGGCTTTCACTCCTAGATGGATGAATAAGAATGTTTGCTTTGAAAGTCGTTCATCCGGTTTTCAAGCATTGAAATAAGGCAAGACATAGGGTAGAGGTTCAAGTGAGATCCATTCCCCTGACTCGTATTGCAGGCAAATTCCCTTTAGAAAGGGAGGCTGCTTTCCCTCCTCACTCACTAGTAAGCGCTTTCAACTCTCCCTGTTCACTCGTCTTCCTTACCAAAGGGCCACTTCGTTCACTTGTCTTTAGGCACTCCAAAAAGATAAGAAAGCATACTAAGATAGGCTGATTACCAAAATTCAAGTTCCAGAGGCTTAACGAATACCTTATTTGACACTTTAAGCCAATCAACGATTGATCTATCATCAGGGGTCAGAAAACGAAGAAATTGATAGAGAACAATGGCCTGTGCCCTTCTTTCACAAACAACCTATCTGCTCTTCCTGGTGCTCTCACTTCCTTGCTTCGAGGAGCATAATGCATAGTATAAGAAGGGACATAGAAGGAGCTGCTAGTAGTAGGATGCACAGAGGGACTTTAGTATCATATTCATGCCCAGAGTAGGCTGCTATTGAATCATCTCTTTGAAGGCCAAATGCCACATCAGTAAGAGAAGTGGGCAAAAAAGCTGCTCTCCTAACCGCCTGTGATCAATCCATAAAAACTTATATAAAATGAATAGGAACTCAAAAGAAGTACATGCTCGAGCATCATTGACCCACAACAACTAATAGGGTTATCCAACCCAACATTTTAGAAAAACTTGATTTTGGTAACTACATAAACTACCACATATGCCTTTCTAGAGCTTCAGTAGTAACCTCGTGCTATAAGGGCCAGTGTCCTCCGCTGCCCTGGGTGACCAGCCGTGTATCATGGCACTCCCTTAATATCTCCTTCCTTAAGTGAAGTCTCCAACCTTGGGCACGTAGAGGCAATTCCCTCTGGTGATCAAGAGCCCATCCTTGATCCAAAACCTACTAGTAGCTCCCGACTTGGCCTGTTGCACTAGCCTAGCCACCTTCAAGGGGTCTTTCTCTAAACCTTCCCCTCTCAGGCAAGGTCCCTTGTATTCTGCAATCAGAAATGACTTGAAAGGTTTGGCAGGCTAAACGCCCGCATGAACGGCCAGATGAGATGGTTACGCGGACAGATTGGCCTCCATATCCAGGGGGTGAGGCAGCGCACATGAACTCATCGAATGGCACATAAATCATATATCTGCATTCATTGTTGAACGTCAGCTGCCATTTCATCAAACGCAATGCGGACCGGAGGACGCCCACCGTTTTTTCCTAACTAAACTAATGGGAGGGGGAGATAAAGAGCACGTAGCTCGCCAAATCTTAAGAAAGCCCCCACTTGGTTATTGATATGGATGAGACTGATCTCCCTAACGCGCTACACCACCACTACACTATAGATAGGTATATCGGCAGCGGGAACACTGGTAGAACATTCCCATCAGGCAACAACGGGAGGGAGAAAGAGAGCACTTTTGCTTCCAAACAAACATAGGTCATCTCGGAGACTATGTCAAGCC
>NW_006499617.1:4069771-4088021 GCF_000471905.2 Amborella trichopoda | reverse complement strand
GTATCTATAATAGAAATTTTAAATGCTGTAAATTCTTAAAAAAGTAAATTTATTTATTTTTCTTGTCTATTGTTAGAAAATTTTAGATACTATCAAATTATTAGAAAGAAATGTGATATTTCTGCTTTTAGTAAAATTGTGATATTTCTTTCTACTGTTTTGAATATTTAGACATTATAAAATTCATGTGCAAATGACTGCCTTATTATTTAAAAATTGACATTTTTGCAATTGATTATAGTATTGTTGTGAAATGTTTATTTGTGGATTGATATCCCATAAATTGTGATAATTGCGTATTTTTGAATTTCTGTAAGAGTTTTTCTATACATATTAAATTGGCAATTATGCTAGAATGCCTTTACAAACTGCTACCTTTCTAAATTTGAGCCCAAAATATTTGATTGGTTATTTTTGAAATGTTATAGAGAGTGACTGTTATTAATGGTTTAAGTGAAATTCATATTAATGATTTCAGTAATATGTTGAGTACATGATATTGCTGCTTTCGAATGTTTAAAGAGATTTAGAAATAATTTAAGTATGCAAGTGGACTCATCTGGTTCGCCGGTGAGGTATAAGTGGACCTATCGACGCCGGTAGGGATTAAGTGGACTCATCAGGTACGCCAGTGAGGTATAAGTGGACCTGCAGGGATTAAGTGGACCTATCCGGGACGTCGGTAGGGATTAAGTGGACTCATCCGGTACGCCGGTGAGGTATAAGTGGACCTGCAGGGATTAAGTGGACCTATCTGGGATGCTGATAGGGATTAAGTGGACCCATTAGGATGCTGATGAGGTATATAGGTGACCTACTTGGGACGCCAGTAGGGTATTTTGTGAAATCCTTTGAATTATGCACTGCCATTAAAATGTTATATACATTTCAATTATTCTTATTATACTTAATTATGCATTTTTTGAAGTAAAACTGTTAATGCATTTCTGTTAATAGATCTCCTTTTTTAAAATATTGATATCTTTCAACCATGATTATTTTTAGGATTATGATGATCACTTACTGAGTAGCCAAACTCATCAAACTATGGTAAACATTTTTCAAGATAACTGCGGTTTCATTTGAGTACTCGTCAGAATCAACTTTGGGAAGATATTAGAGTTGTGCTTAAACTTTCTTTTGTTACTTTTTAAAAATTCGCCATTGTAAATTTTTCCTAAAAAGAGATGTATATATATGTTCTGACTGCCACATCTCAGGAATATCAGTATTGTAAATTCTTGGGGTGTGACAACTTCGGAACTAGTTCCACATCTTCCAGGTATGAATGTTGTTGGTTGCTGTTGGGTTTATAAGACTAAATTAAAGTATGATGATAATCTAGAAAGACTTAAGGCCAGACTAGTTACTGTATGATACAATCAGGTTGCTAGAATTGATTTATCTGAAACATTCAGTCGTGTTATTGAGCTTGTTAGCATTCAGATTGTATTCATCATAGCTATTGTACAACACTGGCATATCAAACAATTTGATGTGAAAAATGCTTTTCTACATGTCTTTTTTAAGGAACATGTATTTATGGAACAACCTCTTGGATTTATGAGCTCAAAATATTCAAATCATGTCTGCAAATTATAAAGAGCTTTATATAGTCTCAAGCAAGGAACTCGGACATGGTTTGATCGAGTTAGTGCCTATATATTATCATTGGGGTTTATTGCAGTATAATTGATTCATCTCTATTTGTTTCATGCACTACTCAATGCACTATTATTTTACTTCTTTATGTTGATGATATTATTTTTACTGATGATGATTCAGATCTTCTAGAATTGTTTATTTCCCAACTTGGAAGGAAATTTGCAATAAGAGATCTTGGACCTCTTCACTACTTTATTGGCCTAGCGATATCTTATTTTTCAGATGGGATTTTTCTATCACAAAGTAAATCTGCCTGGATCTTCTTGATCGTGCTCAGATACGCGGTGCCACACCTATTTCAACATCAATAGCAATAAAGAATAATATTCATGGGAATTTTGATCCATTTCCTGATCTATTACTTTATCGGAGTATTGTTAGTGCACTCCAATACATTATCATACACGACCAGACCTTTCCCATAGTATTAATATAGTGTATCAATTTATGCATGCCCCTATTATTGCACATTTTTAGGCAGTTAAGCGGATTTTTTGTTATCTCAATGATATACAATCCTGTGGTATAAGAATCTTATCTACCAGTTCTCTTGAGTTGTATGTCTCCTCTGATGCCGATTGGGTTGGGTATCCAACCACTCGTCGTTCCACTACTGGTTTCTACACCAATCTTGGGTTCCAATTGCATCTTGGAGTGTTAAGAAACAGTCAACTGTGGCTCGTTTCAGTGCTGAAGCCAAATACCGATTTATGGCAACCATCGCTGCAGAATTGACATGGCTTTCTTTTATTCTTTGTGACATAGGGTTGCCACTTCTTCAGCCACTAACACTTTTTTGTAACAATATTAGTGCTCTCTACATGTCAGTTAATCGTGTTTTTCATACACGGACAAAACACATTGAGTTAGACTATCATTTTATGCGTGGAAATGTTGCTTTTGGATTACTAATCACTTGTTTTGTTTCCTTTCGCAATTAAGTAGTGGATATCTTCACCAAGCCTTTACAACAAGATGATTTTTGAGATCTTTTCTTCAAATACGGACTTCAGATGCCTCCCCAGTTGAGTTTGAGAGGGAGTTATAGAAAATTGTAATAAGATAAGAAAGTATATAGTGCTATTTTCTTTTGAGAGGAGAATGTAACAAGATAAGAAAATATGTATTAAATCATTGTATTGCCATTATATATACAATAAAATCGTCACTACAATATTGTGTGTGGGCATAATTATTTTTCAGAAAAAATACATTGCTCTCTCTAAAGTTTTCTTCAGGGAGGGAGTAGTTCGTGTATTCTTCTATTTTTTCTTCTATATGTTTACTGTTATACTCATGGAGCTCTACTCCTTTATATAATAAAATTACTAACTAACATTAAAAAAGAAAAAAAAGAAAAAAAAAGAATTTTATTCGCAAAAGACTTATCATTTTAAAGTTACAGAAGCTATTCTGGGTGCTAAAACTTGTATTAAATGAAATAGAGAGAGAGAGAACATGGAGACTTTTTGAAAAGTAGCCTAAAAATCTCCACTATAAGTAATTAGGAAAGTTATTTATGAATATAAAAACGAATGAAAAATATAGAAAGGTCTATAGTTTTTAAAATATTATGTACATGGTTAGCCTTTTAGTGTTTTTTTATTTTTCCCAATCGATTGTAATATATATATATATATATATATTATTTTTTTTTTTCTTTTTTTTTCTTTCTCAAACATAGGGTTGTGACCTGATATTTAGGTCACTTCTAGACTGGTCCGAGGTCAGGGACCTCAGGCCGCTATTATGTGGCTTTAGGCCATAGGCAGAGCGGTCTGAGGTCTAGGACCTGAGGCTGTTTGTACTACGATTTTAGGTCACAAAGAGCAGTCTGAGGTTAGGGACCTCTATACCTTAGGCCACATATCCAAGGTCAGAAACATCAAAATGCTAGTTTATCCCACATAGCGAGCCGTCTGAAATTTCAGAAATAAAATAAAATAAATAAATAAATTAAAATAAAAATTGAACCGATGTTAGTAATATTAGACCCAACAAAATAGGGAAAAAAATGTCAAGGACATCTATCCAATACGTAATATCTGAGAAAATATGTACATTTCCGTATGTTTCCATTAATGTGTTTGTCCATACATAACTTTCCCCGTAATGATTTTCAAGGGTCACATTTTCCAACTCACGATGATGTCAATATTCTTAGAGCATTGATGCTGAGAACAAAGTCCATGACTTGTGTAAAAAATTGAATGTTTGCCACATCTAACTAATATTACATTTGGTAGTAGGGGCTAATGTCTTATATGTCTTCTCTGATGCATACTGGGCAGGGTGTCCAACAACTCATTGTTCCATCACTGGTTTTTACTCCAATCTTGGTTTCAACTACATATCTTGGAGTGCTAAGAAACAGTCGACTGTGGCTCATTCTAGTGCTGAAGCAAACTATTGATCTATGGCATCCACTGCTACAAAATTGACATGACTTTCTTTTATTCTTTAAGACGTAGGGTTGCCACTTCCTCAGCCACCAACACTTTCTTATGACAATATTAGTGCTCTCTAAATGACAGTTAATCTTGTTTTTCATACACGGACAAAGCACAGACTATCATTTTGTGTGTGAAAATGTTGCTCTTGGATTACTAATCACTTGTTTTGTTTCATCTCATAATCAAGTAGCAGATATCTTCACTAAGCCTTTACCACGAGATGCTTTTCGAGATTCTTTCTTCAAACTCGGGCTTCGGATGCCTCCCCAGCCGAGTTTGAAAGGGAGTAATAGAAAATTGTAATACGAGAGAAAATTATATATAACTCTTTCCTTTTGAGAGGAGAATGTAACAAGATAGTAAAGTGTATCTTACATCAGTGTAGTACCATTATATATACAATGAAAGCACCACCACAATATAGAGTATTGGCATAATTATTTTTCAGGAAAAGTACCTTTCTCTCTCTCTAAAGTTTTCTTTATGGAGTGGGGAGTAGTTTGTGTATTCTTCTATTTCTTCCTCTATGTGTTTACTGTTATACTCCTGGAGCTCTGCTCCTTTATATAATAAAATTACTAGTTAACATTAAAGAAAAAAGAAAGAAAACGAGTTTTATTCACAACAGACTTCTCATTTTAAAGTTAGAGTCTAGGTGCTAAAACGTGTATTAAACGAAATAGAGAGAGAGAAAGAGAGGGAGAGAGAGAGAATATGGAGACTTTTTGAAAAGTAGTCCACTATAAATAATTAGGAAAATAATGTATGAATATAAAAACTAATGAAAATATAGAAAGGTCTATATTTTTTTAAAATATTATGTACAAGGTTGGCCTTTTTCGTGTTTTTTTATTTTCTCAACCGATTATAATTTTTTTTGTTGCTTTCTCGAACATATTGTTGTGACCTGAGATTTAGGTTACTCCTAGACAGGTCCGAGGTCAGGGACCTCAAGCAGCTAGTATGTGGCTTTAGGCCACAGATAAAGCGGTCTAAAATCCAAGACCTTGGACTGTTTGTACTGCGGCTTTAGGTCACAGAGAGAGGTATGAGGTTAGGGACCTCATTTTGCTATGACTTTAGGCCATCTAAGGTCAAAAACATCAAAGTGCTTGTTTATCCCATATAGAGAGCGAGTCCGAGGTCCCTGTCCAGAAGTGACCGATATCTTAGGTTACAACCTTAAGTTTGAGAAAATAAATAAATAAAAAAAAAATATAAAAAAAAATCGGACATATGTTAGTAATATCATACTCGACAAAAGAGGGAAAAAAAATATCAAGGACATCTATCCAGCAGGTAATATCTGAGAAAATATGTACCTTTCTGTATTTTCCCATTAATGTTTTTGTCTGTACATAACTTTCCCCGTAATAATTTTCAAGGATCACATTTCCCATCTCACGGTGATGGTAAGATTCTCAGAGCATCGGTGCTGAGAACGAAAAAGCCAGTGACTTGTGTAAAACTTTGAATGTTTTCCGCATTTAACTAACATTATATTTGGTAGTAGGAGCTCATCTCTTATATGAACAACAATAAAAAGAATAAAATGGAAAACACAAAACAAGAAGGCCTTCTTTGGATTATCCAAATGTAATGGTCTTCAATCTGTGGCTGGGAGACTGTTTTGAGATTTATACTATGAGACCATTTATCTTCGATACAAGGAGGTCATAATTACTTACAATAATTTAATATGAAATCTAATTGCTTGGGTGTGTCATAAATTTTTTGAAATTTTTCTTTGAAGTTTGAGCTTGATCAATGGAATAAATACAACTATCCAATTTCACATCTAATGGTCAAGATTAATTGTGACCACCTTGTAGCAAAGGTAGATGGCCTCATTGTATATATTCCCGACTGTTGTTTGTTAATATTATCCTTGCAATAGAACACTATCAGACCATTTAAGCAAAGGATGGGGTGTTTTAATAATGGAAAAAGTTTATGTAAGGTGTCAATTTTATAAAGGCATCGATTTTCTGGGAAGAGGTTTTTCTTCTTCTTCATTTTCTTCTGTATATGAGCTCAATGTACATCGCAGACAAGAAATAGAAGTAAAGTGAACACTTAAAAGAAAGGAAGGACACCCCAAAACCTATTGGAATAGGTTGTTTTGATGTTGAAAAACTATCAACTTTATTTTTTGAACCTCAAGATACATGGATAGAAAAAAAATAGAAAATAATTTTATTTATGAAACTAGTTCATCTTCTAATGTATTATTTGGATCGGCTATTTTAAAATTTTTAGTTCTTTATAGATATGGTCAATTTGTATTATTTTTAGAGACTTAAATTTCATAATTAAAGGTGACTAGTTTTTATGTCGTCATAATGCTTTTGACATCATTTTGAAGTGCACATTACTTCAATAGTATGAGATTGACACTTCACATAAACCTTATCTTTTAGTGATAATATGGATATGTATACAATGAGATAAGATGAAGGAACTTCGGTGTGGCTACAATAGATGATAAAATGAGTAGAAGTAGACTTAGAGGGGCTTTCCATGTACAATACAGATCTAATGCAGCATCAATTCGGAGGTGCAATTTGGTTTAAGTAGAAGACTCTAAAAGACCGAGGAAAAAGCCCAAAAGAACATGGATAGAAGTAGTGATAAAAGATATGGTGACTTTTGGTCTTATTGAGTACCATTATCTTACATCATTGTAGTACCATTATATATACAATGAAAGCACCACCACAATATAGAGTATTGGCATAATTATTTTTCAGGAAAAGTACCTTTCTCTCTCTCTAAAGTTTTCTTTATGGAGTGGGGAGTAGTTTGTGTATTCTTCTATTTCTTCCTCTATGTGTTTGCTGTTATACTCCTGGAGCTCTGCTCCTTTCTATAATAAAATTACTAGTTAACATTAAAGAAAAAAGAAAAAAAACGAGTTTTATTCACTAAAGACTTCTCATTTGAAAGTTAGAGTCTAGGTGCTAAAACGTGTATTAAACGAAATAGAGAGAGAGAAAGAGAGGGAGAGAGAGAGAATATGGAGACTTTTTGAAAAGTAGTCCACTATAAATAATTAGGAAAATAATGTATGAATATAAAAACTAATGAAAATATAGAAAGGTCTATATTTTTTTAAAATATTATGTACAAGGTTAGCCTTTTTCGTGTTTTTTTATTTTCTCAACCGATTATAATTTTTTTTGTTGCTTTCTCGAACATAGTGTTGTGACCTGAGATTTAGGTTACTCCTAGACCGGTCCGAGGTCAGGGACCTCAAGCAGCTAGTATGTCGCTTTAGGCCACAGATAGAGCGGTCTAAGGTCCAAGACCTTGGACTGTTTGTACTGCGGCTTTAGGTCACAGAGAGAGGTATGAGGTTAGAGACCTCAAACTGCTATGACTTTAGGCCACATATCTAAGGTCAAAAACATCAAAGTGCTTGTTTATCCCATATAGAGAGCGGGTCCAAGGTCCCTGTCCAGAAGTGACCGATATCTTAGGTTACAACCTTATGTTTGAGAAAATAAATAAATAAATAAAAAATCTAAAAAAAAAAATCGGACAGATGTTAGTAATATCATACTCGACAAAAGAGGGAAAAAAATATCAAGGACATCTATCCAGCAGGTAATATCTGAGAAAATATGTACCTTTTTGTATTTTCCCATTAATGTTTTTGTCTGTACATAACTTTCCCCGTAATGATTTTCAAGTATCACATTTCCCATCTCACGGTGATGGTAAGATTCTCAGAGCATCGGTGCTGAGAACGAAAAAGCCAGTGACTTGTGTAAAACTTTGAATGTTTTCCGCATCTAACTAACATTATATTTGGTAGTAGGAGCTCATCTCTTATATGGACAACAATAAAAAGAATAAAATGGAAAACACAAAACAAGAAGGCCTTCTTTGAATTATCCAAATGTAATGGTCTTCAATCTGTGGCTGGGAGACAGTTTTGAGATTTATACTATGAGACCATTTATCTTCGATACAAGGAGGTCATAATTACTTACAATAATTTAATATGAAATCTAATTGCTTGGGTGTGTCATAAATTTTTTGAAATTTTTCTTTGAAGTTTGAGCTTGATCAATGGAATAAATACAACTATCCAATTTCACATCTAATGGTCAAGATTAATTGTGACCACCTTGTAGCAAAGGTAGATGGCCTCATTGTATATATTCCCGACTGTTTTTTGTTAATATTATCCGTGCAATAGAACACTATCAAACCATTTAAGCAAAGGATGGGGTGTTTTAATAATGGAAAAAGTTTATGTAAGGTGTCAATTTTATAAAGGCATCGGTTTTCTGGGAAGAGGTTTTTCTTCTTCTTCATTTTCTTCTGTATATGAGCTCAATGTACATCGCAGACAAGAAATAGAAGTAAAGTGAACACCTAAAAGAAAGGAAGGACACCCCAAAACCTATTGGAATAGGTTGTTTTGATGTTGAAAAACTATCAACTTTATTTTCTGAACCTCAAGATATATGGATAGAAAAAAAATAGAAAATAATTTTATTTATGAAACTAGTTCATCTTCTAATGTATTATTTGGATCGGCTATTTTAAAATTTTTAGTTCTTTATAGATATGGTCAATTTGTATTATTTTTAGAGACTTAAATTCATAATTAAAGGTGACTATTTTTTATGTCGTCATAATGCTTTTGATATCATTTTGAAGTGCGCATTACTTCAATAGTATGAGATTGACACTTCACATAAACCTTACCTTTTAGTGATAATATGGATATGTATACAATGAGATAAGATGAAGGAACTTCGGTGTGGCTACAATAGATGATAAAATGAGTAGAAGTAGACTTAGAGGGGCTTTCCATGTACAATACAGATCTAATGCAGCATCAATTCGGAGGTGCAATTTGGTTTAAGTAGAAGACTCTAAAAGACCGAGGAGAAAGCCCAAAGGAACATAGATAGAAGTAGTGATAAAAGATATGGTGACTTTTGGTCTTATTGAGTACCATTATCTTACATCATTGTAGTACCATTATATATACAATGAAAGCACCACCACAAAATAGAGTATTGGCATAATTATTTTTCAGGAAAAGTACTTTTCTCTCTCTCTAAAGTTTTCTTTATGGAGTGGGGAGTAGTTTGTGTATTCTTCTATTTCTTCCTCTATGTGTTTGCTGTTATACTCCTGGAGCTCTGCTCCTTTATATAATAAAATTACTAGTTAACATTAAAGAAAAAAGAAAAAAAACGAGTTTTATTCACTAAAGACTTCTCATTTTAAAGTTAGAGTCTAGATGCTAAAACGTGTATTAAACGAAATAGAGAGAGAGAAAGAGAGGGAGAGAGAGAGAATATGGAGACTTTTTGAAAAGTAGTCCACTATAAATAATTAGGAAAATAATGTATGAATATAAAACCTAATGAAAAATATAGAAAGGTCTATATTTTTTTAAAATATTATGTACGAGGTTGGCCTTTTTCGTGTTTTTTTATTTTCTCAACCGATTATAATTTTTTTTGTTGCTTTCTCGAACATAGTGTTGTGACCTGAGATTTAGGTTACTCCTAGACCGGTCCGAGGTCAGGGACCTCAAGCAGCTAGTATGTGGCTTTAGGCCACAGATAGAGCGGTCTAAGGTCCAAGACCTTGGACTGTTTGTACTGCGGCTTTAGGTCACCGAGAGAGGTATGAGGTTAGGGACCTCAAACTGCTATGACTTTAGGCCACATATCTAAGGTCAAAAACATCAAAGTGCTTGTTTATCCGATATAGAGAGCGGGTCCAAGGTCCCTGTCCAGAAGTGACCGATATCTTAGGTTACAACCTTAAGTTTGAGAAAATAAATAAATAAAAAAAAATATATAAAAAAAAATATATAAAAAAAAATAGGACAGATGTTAGTAATATCATACTCGACAAAAGAGGGAAAAAAATATCAAGGACATCTATCCAGCACGTAATATCTGAGAAAATATGTACCTTTTTGTATTTTCCCATTAATGTTTTTGTCTGTACATAACTTTCCCCGTAATGATTTTCAAGGATCACATTTCCCATCTCACGGTGATGGTAAGATTCTCAGAGCATCGGTGCTGAGAACGAAAAAGCCGGTGACTTGTGTAAAACTTTGAATGTTTTCCGCATCTAACTAATATTATATTTGGTAGTAGGGGCTCATCTCTTATATGGACAACAATAAAAAGAATAAAATGGAAAACACAAAACAATAAGACCTTCGTTGGATTATCCAAATGTAATGGTCTTCAATCTGTGGCTGGGAGACTGTTTTGAGATTTATACTATGAGACCATTTATCTTCGAGACAAGGAGGTCATAATTACTTACAATAATTTAATATGAAATCTAATTGCTTGGGTGTGTCATAAATTTTTTGAAATTTTTCTTTGAAGTTTGAGCTTGATCAATGGAATAAATACAACTATCCAATTTCACATCTAATGGTCAAGATTAATTGTGACCACCTTGTAGCAAAGGTAGATGGCCTGATTGTATATAGTCCCGACTGTTTTTTGTTAATATTATCCTTGCAATAGAACACTATCAAACCATTTAAGCAAAGGATGGGGTGTTTTAATAATGGAAAAAGTTTATGTAAGGTGTCAATTTTATAAAGGCATCGGTTTTCTAGGAAGAGGTTTTTCTTCTTCTTCATTTTCTTCTGTAGATGAGCTCAATGTACATCGCAGACAAAAAATAGAAGTAAAGTGAACACTTAAAAGAAAGGAAGGACACCCCAAAACCTATTGGAATAGGTTGTTTTGATGTTGAAAAACTATCAACTTTATTTTCTGAACCTCAAGATATATGGATAGAAAAAAAATAGAAAATAATTTTATTTATGAAACTAGTTCATCTTCTAATGTATTATTTGGATCGGCTATTTTAAAATTTTTAGTTCTTTATAGATATGGTCAATTTGTATTATTTTTAGAGACTTAAATTTCTTAATTAAAGGTGACTATTTTTTATGTCGTCATAATGCTTTTGACATCATTTTGAAGTGCACATTACTTCAATAGTATGAGATTGACACTTCACATAAACGTTACCTTTTAGTGATAATATTGATATGTATACAATGAGATAAGATGAAGGAACTTCGGTGTGGCTACAATAGATGATAAAATGAGTAGAAGTAGACTTAGAGGGGCTTTCCATGTACAATACAGATCTAATGCAGCATCAATTCGGAGGTGCAATTTGGTTTAAGTAGAAGACTCTAAAAGACCGAAGAGAAAGCCCAAAAGAACATAGATAGAAGTAGTGATAAAAGATATGGTGACTTTTAGTCTTATTGAGGGTATCTCACTTGGTAGATGAGAATGAATGAACATGATTAATGTAGGTTTTGATGACGATGATGATAATGATACAATAAGACCATTCAATTTTGATATAGGGAGGTTACAATAATCATTGACTATTAGATTTGAAGTTGGGTAGTTGAAAATGTGGCATTGTTTTGGCACATAGTCCAAAATAAATTTTCTTGAATATTGTGCTATACTTTCATTTATAGGATTTTACATCTAAAAGGCAAAAGCGATTTGTGACCTCTCTGTACAAAAAATGAATGAGAATGTATACAATGAGACCAGTTACTTTGGTTACAAGGCAGTCGCAATTAATCTTGTCCATTGGGTGGAAAACTAGATGGTCACATTTAGACCATGCACAAACTTCAAATTTATCGATATAAAAAAGGAAAATGATCTCAGTCACGAAACTAGTTCATCTTGTAATGCATTATTTGGACATATTATTTTCAAAAATTTAGTTCTTTATAGATATGCTTGATCTGCATTATTTTTAGAACCTTAAATTTCATAATTAAGTGTTACAAAATATTTTTTATGTAGTCGTAATGCTTTTGACATCATCTTGAAGTGCACATTACTTCAATAGTGTAAGATTGACGCTTCACACAAACCTCACCCTTTAGTAATAATATGGATATATATATACAATGAGATAGGATGAGGGAGCTTAGGTGCGGCCACAATAGGTGATAAAATGAGGAAAAATAGACTTAATTCGGCTGGTCATGTAGAGTGTAGATTTAAGACATCACCCGTTAGGTGGTGCAATTTGGTTTAAGTGGAAGACTCTAAAAGACTAAAGGGAAGGCTCAAAAGGATACGGATAGAAGTAGTGACAAAAGATATAGTGACTTTTGGTTTTACTGAAAGTATGACCATTGATAGGTAAGAATGAATGAACATGATTTATGTTGCCGACTTGAAATAATTAAAATAAGGTTTCAATGATAATGATGATAATGATACAATGATACCATTTAATTTTGATATAACGAAGTCATAATAATCATTGAGTATTAGATTTAAAATTGGGCAGTTGAAGATGTATAAAAAATACTTTCATCTATAGGATTTTACATTTAATAATTAAAAGTGATTTGTGACTTCCTCGTATCAAAAATAAATGAGAAGGTATACAATGAGACTAGTTACTTTTGGTACAAGGTGGTCACAATTAGTTTTGAACATTCGGTGGAAATTAGATGGTCGCATTTATTCCATTGACCATGTACAAACTTCAAATTTATCTTCTCAACTTCAAGATATATGGATATAAAAAAAAGAAAACAGAGAAAATGATCTCAGTCACGAAACTAGTTCATCTTGTAATGCATTATTTAGACTGACTATTTTCAAAATTTTAACTCTTTATAGATATGCTTGATCTGCATTATTTTTAGAGCCTTAAATTTCATAATTAAGTGTTACAAAATATTTTTTATGTCGTCCTAATGCTTTTGACATCATCTTGAAGTGCACATTACTTCAATAGTGTAAGATTAATACTTCACACAAACTTCACCCTTTAGTAATAATATGGATATGTATATAATTTAGTAATAATATGGATATGCATACAATGAGATAGGATGATGGAGCTATAGTGTCGCTACAATAGGTGATAAAATGAGGAAAAGTAGACTTAATTCGATTGGCTATATAGAGTGTAGATTTAATGCAACACCCATTAGGAGGTGCAATTTGGTTTAAGTGGAAGAATATAAAAGACCATAGGGAAGGACTAAAAGGACATGGATAGAAGTAGTGATAAAATATATGGTGACTTTTGGTCTTATTGAAATGATTAAATAAGGTTTTGATGATGACGATGATGATAATGATACAATGATACCATCTACTTTTGATGTAGGGACGTCACAATAATAATTGAGTATTAAATTTAAAATTGGGTAGTTGAAGATGCATCATTGTTTGGGACTTTAAAAATCTTTTGATTAATGTGACATACTTTCATATGTAGGATATCACATTTAATAGCTAAAAGTGATTTGTGACCTCTTAGTACCAAAAATAAATGAAAAAGTATGCAATGCAGCCAATTACTTTTGGTACAAGGTGGTCACAATTAATTTTGACCATTGAATGAAAAATTGGATGGTCGCATTTTTTCCATTGACCATGCATAAACTTCAAATTTATCTTCTCAACCTCAAGATATAAGGCTATAAAAAAAAAATGATTTTAGTCATGAAACTAGTTTATCTTGTAATGCATTATTTGGACCGGCTATTTTCAAAATTTTAATTCTTTATAGATATGCTCAATCTGCATTATTATTAGAGGCCTTAAATTTCATAATTAAGTGTGACAAAAGATTTTTTATGTCGTCATAATGCTTTTGATATCATTTTTCAAGTGCACATTACTGCAACAGTATAAGATTGACCCTTCACATAAACCTCACCCTTTAGTAATAATATGGATATCTATTCATTGAGATAAGATGAGGGAGCTTAGGTGTGACTACAACATGCGATCAAATGAGAAAAAGTAGATTTAGATGGGCTGGCCATGTACAATGTAGATTTAATACAACACCAGTTACGAGGTGCAATTTAATTTGGTTTTAGTGGAAGCTTCTAAATAAACAAGGAGGAGCAAACGGACATGGACAGAAGTAGTGTTCAAAGATATGGTGACTTTTGGTCTTATAGAGGATATAACCCTTGATAGGAAGAATGAATGAACATGATTCATGTAGCTGACTGAGGTTATAACCTTTGATAAGAAGAATGAATAAACATGATTCATGTAGTAGACTTAAAATAATTGGGATAAAGTTTAGATGATGATGATGATGATAATGATACAATGAGACATTTACTTTTGATATAGAGAGATCACAATAATCATTGACTATTAGATTTGAAATTGGGTAGTTGAAGATATATCATTGTTTTGACACAAAATCCAAAATAAAAATTTTCAAATATTGTGACATACTTTCATGTATAGAATTTCACATCTAATAGCTAAAAGTGATTTATGACCTCTTTGTACCAAAAATAAATGAAAGGTATACAACGAGACCAGTTACTTTTGATACAAGGTGGTCACATTTAATCTTGAGCATTGGATGAAAAATTAGATGGTCGCATTTATTCCATTGACCATGCACAAACTTCAAAAGAAATTTTTTCGAACTCGCGACCAAGCTATCAGTCATCGGATGTTATAAATAATTGTGACCTCCTCGTATCAAAGTTAAATAGTCTCATTGTATACAATCTCAGAATAAATAGTCTCATACTATACAATCTCTAATAAGATGGGATTTGTATATTATGAGACCATTTATCTTTGTTAGAAAGTGGTCACAATTACTACCCATCAGATGTCAAATTAGATAGCTTAGGCTGTGACACAAGTTTAAGAAATTTTTTTAGAACTTTAAATCTAGTCATCGACACATTCACAACCACCTGATTTGAAATTTGACAGATAAGAGTGACTATAACCTTTATATATTAAAAGTAAAGACATGGTTTAGGAAAAGAGCTTGGGCTTAATTGGTTAGCGCTTGACGATTTCCAATGCCACTCCCCACTGACTGACAAAAAAAGAAGAAGTAAAGATACAGTTTTCTATGAGTCTATGTAGAAATGAATCACCTCTTAAAAATCCATTTTGAGATGGATTTTTGGATTTAATTTTTAAGGATATGTAATCTCTAACGTGGAGGTCTATTAAAAAAACATTAGGAATTTTAGTTTCAATTGTTTTTAGATAGACCATCTATTTGCATCCATCTTTAAGATGGATCCTTTATATCCGACGACCGCAAATGTAGAAATGTGGTCTCCTCCGCATGAAACAATTTTCCCAAAAGTAAGTGGTCTCTTTGTATATATTTTCCCTAATAATATATATAACTTTCTACCAGTTAGAAGAATGGTGAGTTGGTTCCACAGAGCTTCTCAATTCATTACACGTATGTTGGTCCACTTGATCCCACATACGAAGAAACTAGGAGTTAGCATTTTTCTATCACCAAGGAGCGCCTCATATAGGAAAAGAGCTGCGGCTTAATTGGTTAGCACTTGACGATTTGCAACGCTACATCCTAGGCTTAATTCCTACAAAGAGTAGGCCCTCTCCCTACTAACTCACCCAAAAGAAAAAAGAAAAAAAAGGAGCGCCTCATGTTATCTTGTTTTGAAAAATAATAAACGTGGTTGGAAGTAGTCCGAAAAAATGTGGGGACTTGTGGCTTCACTGATGATATGTCTTTTAATAGAGCAGAATAGAGCCGACCCCAATTAATTGAAAAAAAACTAAAATGACAATGATGCACATTCAATGTTAGGCAACGATCATTCAATTTATTGTAATTTTATGGCTAAATGGACGGTTCAATCCCAATGTTGGGGAACCAAACATTCGATTTGATCATTGACCCTTGGATTAAACATTCTGCTTCAACTATGAAGATTGAGAGAGATATCAAATGTCAGGAAGGATGCACACCATTTGGTTTGGTTAAAACACGCCATTATATTAAAATTAAGTAAAGGATGGGCATATTAGTATTTTTTAATGTACCGTCCATTTCTTATTTGTGGACTATACACTTTGAATAATATCCATCTTTAAGATTCACTTTTACAAGTCAACGGACTCTTGCACAGATTGACTCATGAAACAATTTACTTTAAATAAAAGAGGAATATGGCTTATATTCAAGAAAATACGGCCAAATTTATAAAAAATTAGGACAACGAAATTGTTAGACAAAAGTGCCAGCATCCATGTAGGGACGGTGATGCAAAAATTGCCCCCAACATGCTATTTCCTCTTTGTATGAGGGTATTTTAGTTATGCAAAAATGACCTTCTATTAAGGCTTGTAAAAATTTCATTATGGAGAGAAAAATAAGAGAGTGAAGAGAATTTATTGGGAGATAGAGACTGGGGGCTTTGCATTCGGCCAGATTTTATTAGCATTTTTTTGCATTGATGGAGTTGGTCGAAGATGATAAATAAAATAGTTGACGATGATAAAGAAAATAGTTGATTGGTGATGATATTGCAGTAGGAAAAATCAATTTAAGTCTTTTTTTGGTCATTATGAGGTTATCTCTACAAAATCTATAAAACTTAGGATGAAGCCCAAATTGGGTGAACCACATAAATTGGTGTGTGCCTCTTAATTTTGATGGTATCGTCGTTTAATAGTTTCTCATATTATTTGTTTTTGTTATTTTTATATTTTTTTTCTTAAATCTATTACACATTTTTGTTCTCAAGCATTATATTTTCTTAAAATCGATTTGTTGATGATTCACGAGTACATTTTGAGGTATTGAATTTGTTATTGTGGGAGCTCACCAAATCAAGTAGGGATTTGGGTTATCCCAATTTGCCACCGCAACACACACGATAAGAGAGAAGGCTGAGAGAGGATATACTTGATGGCATGCGACGAAGTTTTGAAAACTAAAAAGGATATACATGATGGCATGCAGTGAAGTTTTAAAATGTAATACATACGACGAATGGCACATGAGAGAGAATATGGGAGAGAAGAGCATAGGGGAAGTAGGGGTGGGAGTTGGGTCCGGTCGATCCGGGACACTATGGGACGACATGACTGGGTTTGGGTCTCGAACCAGATTTTGGATACGACTGGTTGGATATTGGACCTTTTCAACTTGAATTTGACTTGGGGCCTATCTTGATCCGGGGCTAGGTCCAGCTTAGATCTTGTCGGGTTGGTACGAGTCTGGGTCAGAGTCAGCTAGAGCAAACACGACCTGGTATAGATTGGTATAAATACATATTAATAATATTAAGTATATAATATATTATATTATATATTTTGTAATATTTTTTATTCATAGACCCGAACCCCTTGGGTATAATCGACTTGGAGCCAACCTAGATCCGAGTCGGGTTTGGTTCCATTTGACCTTGGTTGACTGGGGTCCCGGTCCAACTTATAACTAGTTAGGTTGGGGTCGTATGGAGCTTGACCTAACCCATTCCCACCCCTGGTCAGAGGACCAGAAAGAGAGCTATATGATGGTGTAAATCAAAGACTATCACCGTATTAAGAGTTAGACCTGACTGGTCTAACTTCAATCGATGCCTTGGCCTACTTAGTCCAAAATAAAATTATAATTTGGAAAAAAAAAGATAAGTAAAGTCAATGTCAGGCTTGCTTTGGAAAATTAGATCTACCATTTGACTGATTGGACTAGTTGAGATGGGGTTCGAAAACTTTTTTTAAATTATTTCATACTTTTAAGTTATTATTTACAATTTTTCTTCAAATATATATATATATACACACACACATTGAGGTTAGCCCACTAGCTCATATCAACATAAGAGCCCAACGGCCTAGATTGAATCTAGGCCGATTTGACGGTCACAATCTCATTTCGTATTTAAATTTTAATTTTTCTTTTACAAATCCAAATAAATTGAAATTTTAGGCGTGCATTCTTTGTAAATTGGGAAATTTAATAAAAATATCAAAAAAATAATTACAAATAAATAAATTGACCAAAATACTCCAAAATATTTCAAAGGTATTTTGATCAATTTATATTATGCGAATTGTATTTTCAATATGTTTTATTAGGTGCGATTTAATGAGAAGAATGGATGCTTAAAGTTTCATGTAATTTGGAATTGCAGAAAAAAAAATAAAAAAAATTACGAAATGAGGTCATGACTGTCAGATTGACCCAAATTAAATCTAGGTCATTGGGCTCATATGTTCATATGAGCTAGTGGGCCAACCTCTCTCTCTCTCTCTCTAACTATATATATATATATATATATATATATATATATA
>NW_006499617.1:4042192-4062262 GCF_000471905.2 Amborella trichopoda | reverse complement strand
TTCCTTACTTTGCTATATCCTTTGACCATAGATGAAAAAGGAATATCGTCAGTTATAGCAAAGTAAGGAATGAAACTCTAAGTATTACTGCTTGGCTTAATCCTTTTACCATTATGAATGGTGTATCAATGCATTGGTGATTGTTACAAACAGAAGCATTAGATAATTTATATTTAGTAAATAATCTACTTCCATCTGCTGTATTTAATATTTGAGTGGTTTTATCAAAATATTTTGAAGGTACAAGTCCTTCATTAATACAATTTAAGTCAGCTCCAGAGTCTATTAAGGCTGATGTTTCAAAGCTATAATCTTGAGCAACAATAATCTTAACGTGGACAAACCATTTTTGTATTACTATTTTGTCTATTAGATTTACTGAAGGGGTAGATATTATTTTAGCTTCTGAAGATCCAGGGATATCTAAAGATGAATTGGGGTTATGTTTCATTAATTCATCAAAGTCTATTTCATCTGTGTCTGAATCTTGTTGAGACATTTGTTGTAATTCTAATGATTTAATTCTATTTTTTAATTGAACTATTTCAGTCTTTATTTCTTTGATTTCTTGTTTTAGATCTGAAATGATCGGTTCTTTTTGTTGAGAAATGTGTTGATCACTTACTCTTTTCATTATTGAAGCAAAGTTATATTCATCCGGGGATTTATTAGGAGGAATTGATTTTGCTTTATTTTTCCTGATAGAAATAAATTGAGTAATGACAGCTCTTTTTTCTTCTGGATCAATTATTTTATCAATAATATCAAAGATAAAATTATCTTCTTGGGTAAGTGTATGAACATTATGGGTTGATATTGGACAACTACAATTATCCTTATCTTTTGAACTTACTGATTCTGTATCTGAAGAATTAGTGGAGTCAGAAGACTCTGTCCACATTAAATCATCATCTTGGATTTGATCTATATGGGAATCAGAAGAAGTGGAAGATGAAGAATCATAATTAATTTTATTGTATAATTTTGATTTTATTGTTTCATCTATCTGTAAGGCTTCTATTTTCTTTTTTAATTTACATTGACGCTTATAATGCCCTACTTTAGCACATTTATAAAAGACCGGTAATTTTCTCTTTTTCTTTGTATTGGGAGAAAATTTATTGATTAATTTCCTTTTGGATTTTTTATAATATTTCCTATCTTTATCCTTATTTTTGGATTTATAAAAGTAAAAATACAACTTCATCTCAAATACTTAGAGTAAAAAATAAAGAACAAATAATCATCATTGACATTGAAAATAATATCCAAAATTGGAACATACCTAAAGTACCAATCCATGACATTTATAATAAAGGATCATTCAAATTTAAGATGGGTTATGCCATCAAGACAGTAGAAGAAAGTTTATCGGTTACTCAAAACCAAGAAGACTTTCACCTACTCTCAAAGAAAGTTATTGAAAAACATAAAGAAAATAAATATAAATATTTACATATCGGATTAATCCAAATAACAGAGAAACCTTTGACCCGATTAGGGTTGAACACCTCTGTGCTTGTATGCCTAAGAGATACAAGACACAATATCTTCACAGACTCGCTACTTGGCATGGTTGAGTCCAGCCTCTGTAGTGGTCCAATATATTTTAATTGTTTTCCAAATTTTTCTGTTTCTTTGACTGACCCAAATATTCTAGATATATTAACAATAAACTTAAAAACACATGATTTTAATATGATCCAAGGTTCTCAAAACTTAGCAATAGTTTATAGAATATATTACAAAGTCATGAATACTTTATGTCCAAATATTATGAAGATTGATCAAAAAGATCAAACCATATTATTCCAAACAAATATGGAAAAATCAAATATGATTGTTCCCAAAACAATAAAATGGTCAGATATTATCTTACCACAATCATGGGCATTACAACATGCCAATCAACCTCAAGAGGTTCCTCAAAATCATATTCCTAATCAAATAATAGAACATCCTGATGGTAATATTGAAATAAAATTTCAACAATTACAAGTTCAAGATGATATTAATATTAATAGGAAAAGGAATATCAAAAATAAAATACCAAGTAGAAAATCTTATTCTACTAATCCAAATGTGATAATACTACCACCTCCTACTCAATCTTCTTCATCAATACCTAGTTCAGATCTACAATTCCAAGGAACACGAAGAACAACAGATCATATTGTTATTCCCACATATACTTCTGAATCTAGTACAACAAATACTACTGAACCCAGTATAGAAGAATTACAAGACTTTCAAATATTAACCTTACAAATAGAAGAATATAACAATTCAGAAAATCAATATTCAGACGAATATACAGCAGCCTACTTAGCCAATAAATTAGAATGAAAAAAGAAAAAGATTGATCCTAATTATATCAAGAAAGATTTTTTGTCAGATGAAAATAAACTTATTAGACAATGGTATCTTACAAAAGTACCATTACAATTAAGAGAAATATTACAGGAAAAATATAATAAATTTCTTAAAAAGAAAAAAGAAACAGAAGGATATTTTCTATGGTTGATAAGCAATTATCAACATAAGCTCCATATTCCCTCATTTGATAATATCCAAACAATAGAGGAAAAGACTTATATCAATACAGACGGTACTACAACTGCTAGTACTAACCCTCCTGAGAAAAGTCTAATACTCAAAGCATCTATCCCAATGAAAGATAAACCTGCAAAATCTCCATCATTATATGATATAATTGCTACTCCATATAAAATCTTACTCAAAGAACTTGGTAAGAAACAAGAATTAATACCTCATATTGTGGAACAAAATAATTATACAAATCTTTTTATGCAATCTTTAGGAAGACAGGCAGATAGAATAAAAAGACTTGTCACCAAAGAACAACCTTCTATTACAACCATACCTAAATCAGTTTTGTTCAAACCACCTCCAGAATTAAATAAGAATAAATTTCATATCGGAGATAATAACAAATCCTTAATGGATCAATTAATATCAAAATTATCTCAGTTAGATATTAAAGGAATACCGTCTCCACAAATAACTATTCCTCCTCCACCTATTGTTAATATACCACCTGAGTCTTCTGATAAAGGCAAATCAATATTACCTGAGCATGCGACAATGATGCTTCAGGAAGAAGAACCAATCATAGAAGATACTATCCAAAATCAAGAAAAAGCATTTATGAGTATTACCCCTATTACAGAAACCATAAACAGAATAGCTTATGGAAAATATTGGAAACCTATAGCAGCTTTACCATATCACAAGAGACCTACACCTGTTGATATACAAATGAAAGAAGATGCCATACAACAGGCAGTATCATATTCAGGAAGATCAATAGTAAATTGGCAAATAGATGGATTATCAGAATTAAAAATATTAGATGTTATGAGACATATGACCATGTATGCTTCTGCAAATAAAATGGTAGGCAACCCTGATCAAGAGGTTGCAAAAGAAATAGTCAATGGATTTACTGGTTGGTTACGAGGATGGTGGGATTTTTATGTAGATGATGAAACCAAATAGAGAATCCTCAATAATACTAGGCAATAGACTGCCAGAAATGAACAAAACCAAGAAATAATATATACAGAGAGTGATGCTGTCAACACTCTAATATATACCATTACACTTCACTTTGTAGGCAGTACAGCTTTACTAGCAGCAAGATCAGAAGATCTGCTATCTAATCTACGCTGTCCTACCCTCTCTCATTATAAATGGTATAAAGATGTATTTTTCTCAAGATTACTAATAAGAGAAGACTATCAGCTAGACCATTGGAAAGAGAAGTTTATAGCTGGTCTACCATATTTATTTGCTGAGAAAGTCAAGGAAAGACTGAGGAAAAAACATAATGGAATTATTGTCTATTCATCATATACACTCGGAGAATTCTCCGCAGAAATATGTGCTGAAGGTTTAGCCTTATGCACAGACATGAAATTGAAAAAACAATTAGATAAACAAAAGATCACTAAGCGAAAAGAGCTTGGTGACTTCTGTGAACAATTTGGTTATTACCTTGATAAGAAAAATATGCCTGACAATCTCTATAAGAAAAAGAAAAAATACAAAAAAGAAAAGTATAAATCCAAAAATAAGGATAAAGATAGCAAATATTATAAAAAATCCAAAAAGAAATTAATCAATAAATTTTCTCCCAATACAAAGAAAAAGAGAAAATTACCAGTTTGTTATAAGTGTGGTAAAGTAGGACATTATAAGCACCAATGTAAATTAAAAAAGAAAATAGAAGCTTTACAATTAGATGAAACAATAAAATCAAAATTATATAATATCATTAATTATGATTCTTCATCTGATTCCCATATAGATCAAATTCAAGATGATGATTTAATGTGGACAGAGTCTTCTGACTCCACTAATTCTTCAGATACAGAATCAGTAAGTTCAAAAGAAAAGGATAATTGTAGTTGTCCAATATCAACCCATAATGTTCATACACTTACCCAAGAAGATAATTTTATCTTAGATATTATTGATAAAATTATTGATCCAGAAGAAAAAAGAGCTGTCATTATTCAATTTATATTTATTACAAAAAATAAAGCAAAACCAAGTCCTCTTAATAAATCCCCAGATGAATATAACTTTGCTTCAATAATGAAAAGAGTAAGTGATCAACACACTTCTCAACAAAAAGAACCGACCATTTCAGATCTCAAACAAGAAATCAAAGAAATAAAGACTGAAATAGTTCAATTAAAAAATAGAATTAAATCATTAGAATTACAACAAATGTCTCAACAGGATTCAAACACAGATGAAATAGACTTTGATGAATTAATGAAACATAACCCCAATTCATCTTTAGATATCCCTGAATCTTCAGAAGCTAAAATAATATCTACCCCTTCTGTAAATCTAATAGACAAAATAGTAATACAAAAATGGTTTGTCCACGTTAAGATTATTGTTGCTCAAGATTATAGCTTTGAAACATCAGCCTTAATAGACTCTGGGGCTGACTTAAATTGTATTAATGAAGGACTTATACCTTCAAAATATTTTGATAAAACCACTCAAATATTAAATACAGCAGATGGAAGTAGATTATTTATTAAATATAAATTATCTAATGCTTCTGTTTGTAACAATCACCAATGCATCGATACACCATTCATAATGGTAAAAGGATTACGCCAAGCAGTAATACTTGGAGTTCCATTCCTTACTTTGCTATATCCTTTGACCATAGATGAAAAAGGAATATCGTCAGTTATTCAAAATATTCCAATACACTTTAATTTTATACATAAACCAAAATTAAAAGAACTCAATAGTGTCAAAAGCCAATTGAATAACAAAGAAAGATTTCTTTGTACCCTTAAACAAGAAATTAAATATAAAGCTATTGAAGAACAATTACAAACTTCTTCAATACAACAAAAGATTCAAGCATTACAACAACATATAGAAACTTCAATATGAAGTGAGCATCTTAATGCTTTTTGGGAAAGGAGAAAGCATAGTATCAGTCTACCATATGAACAAGGCTTTGGTGAAAAACAAATACCTACAAAAGCTAGACCAATACAGATGAATACTATCCTACTTGATATGTGTCGTAAAGAGATCACAGATCTCCAACAGAAAAAACTAATACGACCAAGCTCCTCACCTTGGAGCCGTGCAGCCTTTTATGTTAATAAAAATGCTGAAAAGGAAAGAGGAGTTCCTAGACTTGTTATTAATTATAAACCTTTAAATAAAGTTTTGAAATGGATAAGATATCCTATTCCCAATAAAAAAGATTTATTAGATAGAGTTGCTCAAAAATGCATCTTTTCCAAATTTGATATGAAATCTGGATATTGGCAAATACAAATCCAAGAACAAGATAAATATAAAACTGCATTTAATGTTCCATTTGGACAATACGAATGGAATGTTATGCCATTTGGTTTGAAAAATGCTCCATCAGAATTTCAGAAAATAATGAATGATGTTTTTAATGCTTACCATCATTTTATGATAGTATATATTGATGATGTGCTAATATTCTCGGAATCAATAGATTAACATATCAAACACATTAACACATTTATACATGCAGTCCGGAATGCTAGATTAGTTATCTCAGCCAAAAAGATAACATTATTCAAAACCAATATACGATTTCTAGGACATATGATTCATCATGGAACTATCATTCCCATAGATAGATCCATACAATTTGTTGATGAATTCCCTGATCAAATACTTGATAAAAAGGAACTTCAAAGGTTCCTAGGTTGCCTAAATTATGTTAGTGATTTCTATCCTAACCTTGCTTTAGATTCTAAACCTTTATATGATAGACTCAAAAAGAATCCTCCACCATGGACCAATATCCATACCAAGGCAGTACAGGTAATTAAAAGCAAGGTAAAGACACTAGACTCTCCCTTTCTCATCCAACTGCTTTCAAAATCATAGAACGTGATGCTTCTGACAAAGGCCTCGATGGTAGTCTCAAACAGAAAATTGATTCTCAAGAACATTTACTTCGTTATACTTCCAAAGCTTGGAATACTACTCAATTAAATTGTTCTATGGTTAAAAAAGAACTCTTAGCAATCGTTCATTGTGTTTCCAAATTCCAAAGTGATATTTTGAACCAACATTTTCTTATACGAACTGACTGCAAAGCAGCCAAGGATATTCTGCAAAAAGATGTTCAAAATTTAGTTTCTAAACAAATATTTGCACGATGGCAGGCTATATTATCCGCCTTTGATTTTTCTATCGAACACCTTCCCGGGTCTTCCAATGCTTTACCTGATTTCTTAACCTATGAATTTTTGCAGGGGGCAACACTGACTCTAACGACGAACATCCCTTATCACTTGCCTTGCAACTGTTCGAAGACAATAAGAATATTAATATTTCACCTTTACTTTCACCTATTAGTATGGGTTCTCGAGGCACTCCTCGTAGAGACAAACAACCCATAACCAGTAAAATAATACCATATGAAGGGGAACAACTGCCTTTGGCAATTCGTTCGCCTTCTCAATCTCCTGTTCACCAAATTACCTATCCTGAAGCAACAGCTTCAAAACCCATATATTCTCCAGCACAAAGCAAATCTGCTACTCCTTCCAATATACCCAAATCTGTCTACCATGAAAGAGCCTATCTCATGGATATTACTATCGATGAGAAATATATCAATACTGAGCCCATAAAACTTGCTCCTCTTTATTTACTCAACCATCTTAACCCTCCTAATGGGGTTAAAACAAGAGAATACTTTGAAGCAATATTAATGGAAACAGGGTCCATTTCTATAGTCCATTATTTTCAACAAAATACTCGGACTATTGCATATTCTAAAGTCCAGATAAAAAATATACTTTCCTATGAAGAGTGGGGTTGCAATCCCGCGCATGGAAAGAAATTTCAAAATCCAGATTTTTCATACAAGTATTTTAAGTATGCCGAATACATTGAGGCATGGCACAAATTTTTCTATTATCAAAATCCTAATTATACTCATAGCTGGTATATCCAGTTTTGATTACATATTTTAGAACGCTTTCCCACCTGGTTCAAAAACTTGTTTTTGTGTGGGGATCAACTGTTCAAATTTTACCACCTGCATTCAAAGTAGTGCAGGACAAATTCCAAGCCTATAACCAGAATGATACCACCATAGACAATCACCTCTATTTTATGGCCTTATATCAAATACCTTAAATAATGAAATGGGAGTACACCATCTCCCCTGATACCACCTCTGATTATACCTATATACCTAGACTTGGAAAGACCATTTCCGTTAAATGGTGGGACATCTATAATATGGACCCATCCTCACTTACTCCAAAAAGAATTCCTCCAAAACCTTTGGAAAAAACCCAAAGCCAGAATACAGCCAATACTTCTTTTGATTTTCCCACATACATAAGAAATATGTTGCAAGCAAACCCTAATGCCTCGAAAGAGACATTAGAAAACCAAATGAAAGAAATATTCGCTGAAGCAGGGAGAAAGCCAGTCTCCTTTAACGAAACAGTACAATCATCTCCCTTGCATATTAATCAATACCTCAATCTCGCAATAGAAGATCCGGAAGAAACTTATCCAGATGAATATGAAGACGATCCGGATGAGTTCAGTCAACGACCATAGAAGATCATCACCATACTGCCAAAGAAGAATAATGGAAAAAATCATCACCGACATAAAGATTCCCTTTCAATATCATCACCGACAACCCACTGTAGATCATCACCGACAAACCACTGTATAAGATTCTGCACCGACACAAAAGACAAGAAAAGAACTGTGGCACCGACACAACAGGACAAAACAAGCACTGTGCCAAATGCTTTCACTGTGGCCATTAACAGCAAAAGATAAAAAATAGTGTAGCAGATTCTTTTTCTTTTGTCGTTTTCTATTTTCTTTAAGTCACGTCACTTACCTTTAAGTCTCATCTTCTTTTACTTTACCTTTATGTCCCCTTTTCTTTGCTTCGAGCCGAAGGAACCTCCTCTTTATAAGGCATACCTCCTCCTTCTTCAACTCAGGTCGAAATATCCCTCTCTCTAAGGTTGCTCTCTCCTTCCTCTCCTTCCTCGACCAGGAAGTCTCTGAGTTCATCCTCTTCTCTCTCTCTGAGTTCATCCTCTTCTCTCTTCTCTCTCTTTAAGTTCATTCTCTTCCCTGAAATCTCTGAGTTCATCTTCTTCTCTGAGGTACGTTACTCTTTCTTGATCCTTCTTCATCCAGACAGACCAGAACATATCCAATATCAGCTACCATAACTTCGTAGCCAAAATATTCCAGATTCAATAAACTCTCCTCTTCTGAATATGTGTGACTGCAATTTTCATTCTCTTCCCACATACTGCCCAGATAACTGAAAGTTATTTTCCAGCTATTGTATATGCACCCTGTGAGTCTTTCATAAACTGAATTTGGAAACACAATGAACGATTGCTAAGAGTTCTTTTTTAACCATAGAATAATTTAATTGAGTAGTATTCCAAGCTTTGGAAGTATAACGAAGTAATTGTTCTTGAGAATCAATTTTTAATTTGAGAATACCACCGAGGCCTTTGTCAGAAGCATCACGTTCTATGATTTTAAAAGCAGTTGGATGAGGAAGGGAGAGACAGTCTAGTGTCTTTACCTTGCTTTTAATTACCTGTACTGCCTTGGTATGGATATTGGTCCATGGTGGAGGATTCTTTTTTAGTCTATCATATAAAGGTTTAGAATCTAAAGCAAGGTTAGGATAGAAATCACTAACATAATTTAAGCAACCTAGGAACCTTTGAAGTTCCTTTTTATCAAGTATTTGATCAGGGAATTTATCAGCAAATTGTATGGATCTATCTATGGGAATGATAGTTCCATGATGAATCATATGTCCTAGAAATCTTATATTGGTTTTGAATAATGTTATCTTTTTGGCTGAGATAACTAATCCAGTATTCCGGACTGCATGTATAAATGTGTTAATGTGTTTGATATGTTGATCTATTGATTCTGAGAATATTAGCACATCATCAATATATACTATCATAAAATGATGGTAAGCATTAAAAACATCATTCATTATTTTTTGGAATTCTGATGGAGCATTTTTCAAACCAAATGGCATAACATTCCATTCGTATTGTCCAAATGGAACATTAAATGCAGTTTTATATTTATCTTGTTCTTGGATTTGTATTTGCCAATATCCAGATTTCATATCAAATTTGGAAAAGATGCATGCTTGAGCAACTCGATCTAATAAATCTTTTTTATTGGGAATAGGATATCTTATCCATTTCAAAACTTTTTTTAAAGGTTTATAATTAATAACAAGTCTAAGAACTCCTCTTTGCTTTTCAGCATTTTTATTAACATAAAAGGCTGCACAACTCCAAGGTGAGGAGCTTGGTCGTATTAGTTTTTTCTGTTGGAGTTCTGTGATCTCTTTACGACACATATCAAGTAGGATAGTATTCATCTGTATTGGTCTAGCTTTTGTAGGTATTTGTTTTTCATCAAAGCCTTGTTCATATGGTAGACTGATACTATGCTTTCTCCTTTCCCAGAAAGCATTAGGATGCTCACTACATATTGAAGTTTGTATATGTTGTTATAATGCTTGAATCTTTTGTTGTATTGAAGAAGTTTGTAGTTGTTCTTCAATAACTTTATATTTAATTTCTTGTTTAAGGGTACAAAGAAATCTTTCTTTGTTATTCACTTGGCTTTTGACACTATTGAGTTCTTTTAATTTTGGTTTATGTATAAAATTAAAGTGTATTGGAATATTTTGAATAACTGACGATATTCCTGATTCATCTATGGTCAAAGGAATGGAACTCCAAGTATTACTGCTTGGCTTAATCCTTTTACCATTATGAATGGTCTATAGATGCATTGGTGATTGTTACAAACAGAAGCATTAGATAATTTATATTTAATAAATAATCTACTTCCATCTGCTGTATTTAATATTTGAGTGGTTTTATCAAAATATTTTGAAGGTACAAGTCCTTCATTGATACAATTTAAGTCAGCCCTAGAGTCTATTAAGGCTGATGTTTCAAAGCTATAATCTTGAGCAACAATAATCTTAACGTGGACAAACCATTTTTATATTACTATTTTGTCTATTAGATTTACAGAAGGGGTAGATATTATTTTAGCTTCTGAAGATTCAGGGATATCTAAAGATGAATTGGGGTTATGTTTCATTAATTCATCAAAGTCTATTTCATTTGTGTCTGAATCCTGTTGAGACATTTGTTGTAATTCTAATGATTTAATTCTATTTTTTAATTGAACTATTTCAGTCTTTATTTCTTTGATTTCTTGTTTGAGATCTGAAATGGTCGGTTCTGTTTGTTGAGAAGTGTGTTGATCACTTACTCTTTTCATTATTGAAGCAAAGCTATATTCATCAGGCGATTTATTAAGAGGAATTGATTTTGCTTTATTTTTTATGATAGAAATTAATTGAGTAATGACAGCTCTTTTTTCTTCTGGATCAATTATTTTATGAATAATATCTAAGATGAAATTATCTTCTTGGGTAAGTGTATGAACATTATGTGTTGATATTGGACAACTACAATTATCATTATCTTTTGAACTTACGGACGCTGTATCTGAAGAATTAATGGAGTCAGAAGATTCTGTCCACATTAAATCATCACCTTGGATTTGATCTATATGGGAATCAGAAGAAGTGGAGGATGAAGAATCATAATTAATTATATTGTACAATTTTAATTTTATTGTTTCATCTATCTGTAAGGCTTCTATTTTCTTTTTTAATTTACATTGATGCTTATAATGCCCTACTTTACCACATTTATAACAGACTGGTAATTTTCTCTTTTTCTTTGTTTTGGGAGAAAATTTATTGATTAGTTTCCTTTTAGACTTTTTATAATATTTTCTATCTTTATCCTTATTTTTGGATTAGTACATTTCTTTTTTGTATTTTTTCTTTTTCCTATATAGATTGTCAGGCATATTTTTCTTATCAAGGTAATAACCAAATTGTTCACAGAAGTCACCAAGCTCTTTTCGCTTAGTGATCTTTTGTTTATCTAATTGTTTTTTCAATTTCATGTCTGTGCATAAGGCTAAACCTTCAGTACATATTTCTGCGGAGAGTTCTCTGAGTGTATAGGATGAATAGACAATAATTCCATTATGTTTTTTCCTTAGTCTTTCCTTGACTTTCTCAGCAAATAAATATGGTAGACCAGCTATAAACTTCTCTTTCCAATGGTCTATCTGACAGTCTTCTCTTATTAGTAATCTTGAGAAAAATACATCTTTATACCATTTATAGTGAGAGAGGGTAGGACAGCGTAGATTAGATAGCAGATCTTCCAATCTTGCTGCTAGTAAAGCTGTACTGCCTACAAAGTGAAGTATAATGGTATATATTAGAGACTTGACAGCATCACTCTCTGTATATATTATTTCTTGGTTTTGTTCATTTCTGGCGGTCCATTGCCTAGTATTATTGAGGATTCTTTGTTTGGTTTCATCATCTACATAGAAATCCCACCATCCTCGTAACCAGCCAGTAAATCCATTGACTATTGCTTTTGCAACCTCTTGATCAGGGTTGCCTGCCATTTTATTTGCAGAAGCATACATGGTCATATGTCTCATAACATCTAATATTTTTAATTCTGATAATCCATCTATTTGCCAATTTACTATTGATCTTCCTGAATATGATACTGCCTGTCGTATGACATCTTCTTCCATTTGTATATCAACAGGTGTAGGTCTCTTGTGATATGGTAAAGCTGTTATAGGTTTTCAATATTTTCCATAAGCTATTCTGTTTATGGTTTCTGTAATAGGGGTAGTATCCATAAATGCTTTTTGTTGATTTTGGATAGTATCTTCTATGATTGGTTCTTCTTCCTGAAGCATCATTGTCTCATGCTCAGTTAATGTTGCTTTGCCTTTATCAGAAGACTCAGGTATTATATTAATACTAGGTGGAAGAGAAATAGTTATTTGTGGGGAAGGTATTCCTTTAATATCTAAATGAGATAATTTTGATATTAATTGATCCATTAAGGATTTGTTATTGTCTCCGATATGAAATTTATTTTTATTTAATTCTGGAGGTGGTTTGAACAAAACTGATTTAGGTATGGTTGTAATAGAAGGTTGTTCTTTGGTGACAAGTCTTTCTATTCTTTCTGCCTGTCTTCCTAAAGATTACATATAAAGATTTGTATAATTATTTTGTTCCACAATATGAGGTATTAATTCTTGTTTCTTACCAAGTTCTTTGGGTAAGATTTTATATGGAGTAGCAATTATATCATATAATGATGGAGATTTTGCAGGTTCATCTTTCATTGGGATAGATGCTTTGAGTATTAGACTTTTCTCAGGAGGGTGAGTACTAGCAGTTGTAGTATCATCCGTGCTGATATAAGTTTTCTCCTCTATTGTTTGAATTTTGTCAAATGAAGGAATATGGAGCTTATGTTGATAATTGCTTATCAACCATAGAAAATATCCTTCTGTTTCTTTTTTCTTTTTAAGAAATTTATAATATTTTTCCTGTAATATTTCTCTTAATTGTAATGGTACTTTTGTAAGATACCATTGTCTAATATGTTTATTTTCATCTGACAAAAAATCTTGCTTGATATAATTATGATCAATCTTTTTCTTTTTTCATTCTAATTTAGCGGCTAAATAGGCTGCTATATATTCATCTGAATATTGATTCTCTGAAGTGTTATATTCTTCTATTTGTAAAGTTAATATTTGGAAGTCTTGTAATTTCTCTATACTTGGTTCAATAGTATTTGTTGTACTAGATTCAGGAGTATATGTGGGAATAACAACATGATCTGTTGTTCTTCGTGTTCCTTGGAATTGTAGATCTGAACTAGGTATTGATGAAGAAGATTGAGTAGGAGGTGGTAGTATTATCACATTTGGATTAGTAGAATAAGATTTTCTACTTGGTATTTTATTTTTGATATTCCCTTTCCTATTAATATTAATATAATCTTGAACTTGTAATTGTTGAAGTTTTATTTCAATATTACCATCAGGATGTTCTATTATTTGATTAGGAATATGATTTTGAGGAACCTCTTGAGGTTGATTGGCATGTTGTAATGCTCATGATTGTGGTAAGATAATATCTGACCATTTTATTGTTTTGGGAACAATCATATATGATTTTTCCATATTTGTTTGGAATAATATGGTTTGATCTTTTTGATCAATCTTCATAATATTTGGACATAAAGTATTCATGACTTTGTAATATATCCTATAAACTATTGCTAAGGTTTGAGAACCTTGGATCATATTAAAACCATGTGTTTTTAAGTTTATTGTTAATATATCTAGAATATTTGGGTCAGTCAAAGAAACAGAAAAATTTGGAAAACAATTAAAATATATTGGACCACTATAGAGGCTGAACTCAACCATGCCAAGTAGCGAGTCTGTAAAGATATTGTGTCTTGTATCTCTTAGGCATACAAGCACAAAGGTGTTCAACCCTAATCGGGTCAAAGGTTTCACTGCTATTTGGATTAATCCAATATGTAAATATTTATAATTATTTTCTTTATGTTTTTCAATAACTTTCTTTGAGAGTAGGTGAAAGTCTTCTTGGTTTTGAGTAACCGATAAACTTTCTTCTACTGTCTTGATGACATAACCCATCTTAAATTTGAATGATCCTTTATTATAAATGTCATGGATTGGTACTTTAGGTATGTTCCAATTTTGGATATTATTTTCAATGTCATTGATGATTATTTGTTCTTTATTTTTTACTCTAAGTGTTTGAGATGAAGTTGTATTTTTACTTGTAAGATTCCTTATTAGATTTGCCATCCGTAGGTTGCGGATAATGACAATCTGGACATTCAGTGGCCCAGCGTTTTCCCTAAACGGCTCTTCCTGGCCTTGGCGGTACTTTGCAATAGGCTTTCACTTGTCTCTTGCCTTAACTCTCGGACCAACTTTCTTGGTGGTAAATCTAACTTAGTATCTTTAGTAAAGATATAACTTTATCTCTTACAACTTATTGATGTAAAAAGAACAGGTTTATTAACAGTTTAACTGTTTACACAGTTCCACCGTTGGACAGTTCTACTGTTGTAATTGTGACAGTTTTACTATATGGCTCTGATACCAACTTCGGCCCGGATCTACAGTACTGTCTATTAACTTAATTCTTTGACTTGATATTTATTGGATGAACTATTTTTGCATATAATTTTAACTTGTTTCAGAGTAAATAAGCGAATAAGATGCTATTATATCTTATTAATTCTTGCAAAATCCTATAATAATTGAATACAAATAATATGAAGCAAATAAAGGGAATAATATAAACATCTATTACTAACCATTGTGCATATGTAAATTCTCTAATTTTTATGCTGAATAATATTTTAAATTGCATAATGAAATATTCATAATAACACTTTATTCAAACTTGTAGCACACTGATTACATTTACAGGAGATAAAGCACACTGATAAATTTACAGAATAAAGCACACTTTATAATAACAGAAAAACACTTAGCAGGAAATATGAAAGCAAACAAAATGACTTAGAAAGGAAGCAAACAGAAGATTCAGATAAAAAATATGAAAACTCACTGGGTGCATATACAATAGTTGAAAAATAACTTCCAGTTATCGGGGCAGTATGTGGGAAGAGAATGAAAAATGCAGTCACACATATTCAGGAGAGGAAAGTGTATTGAACTTGAAATATTTGGCTACGAGGTTATAGTAGCTGATATTGGATATGTTCTGGTTTGTCTGGATGAAGAAGGATCAAGATATATCTTCGAAAAGAGAGAGAGAAAATGGATGAACTCAGAGAAGAGAGAAGATGAACTCAGAGAAGATGAACTCTGAAAAGAAGAGAGAAGATGAACTCTGAGAAGATGAACTGAGAAGAAGAGAGAAGCGGAACTGGGAGACTCCTTGGTCGAGGAAGGAGAGGAGCTAGGAGAGGCTTGAGAAAGAGAGAGAGGAGTATTTTCGACCTGAGTTGAAGAAGGAGGAGGTATGCCTTATATAGAGGAGGTTCCTTCGGCTCGAAGCAAAGAAGAGGGGACATAAAGGTAAAGTAAAAGAGGATGAGACTTAAAGGCAAGTAATGTGACTTAAAGAAAATAAAAAACGACAAAAGAAAAAGTATCTGCTACAGTATTTTTTGTCTTTTTCATTTAATGGCCACAGTGAAAGCATCTAGCACAGTGCTTGTTTTGTCCTGTTGTGTCGGTGCCACAGTTCTTTTCTTGTCTTTTGTGTCGGTGCAGAATCTTATACAGTGGTTTGTCGGTGATGATCTATAGTGGGTTGTCGGTGATGATATTGGAAGGGAATCTTTATGTCGGTGATGATTTTTTCCATTATTCTTCTTTGGCAGTATGGTGATGATCTTCTATGGTCGTTGACTGAACTCATCCGGATCGTCTTCATCTTCATCTGGATCAGTTTCTTCCGGATCTTCTATTGGGAGATTGAGGTATTGATTAATATGCAAGGGAGAGGATTGTACTGTTTCGTCAGAGGAGACTGGCTTTCTCCCTGCTTCAGCGAATATTTCTTTTATCTGGTTTTCTAATGTCTCTTTCTAGGCATTAGGGTTTGCTTGCAACATATTTCTTAGGTATGTGGGAAAATCAAAAGAAGTATTGGCTGTATTCTGGCTTTGGGTTTTTTCCAGAGGTTTTGAAGGAATTCTTTTTGGAGTAAGTGAGGATGGGTCCATATTAAAGATGTCCCACCATTTAACAGAAATGGTCTTTCCAAGTCTAGGTATATAGGTATAATCAGAGGTGGTATCAGGGGAGATGGTGTACTCCCATTTCATTATTTAAGGTATTTGATATAAGGCCATAAAATAGAGGTGATTGTCTATGGTGGTATCATTCTGGTTATAGGCTTGGAATTTGTCCTGCACTACTTTGAATGCAGGTGGTAAAATTTGAACAGTTGATCCCTACACAAAAAACCAGTTTTTGAACCAAGTGGGAAAGCGTTCTAAAATATGTAATCTAAACTGGATATACCAGCTATGAGTATAATTAGGATTTTGATAATAGAAAAATTTGTGCCATGCCTCAATGTATTCGGCATACTTAAAATACTTGTATGAAAAATCTGGATTTTGAAGTTTCTTTCCATGCGCGGGATTGCAACCCCACTCTTCATAGGAAAGTATATTTTTGATCTGGACTTTAGAATATGCAATAGTCCGAGTATTTTGTTGAAAATAATGGACTACAGAAATGGATCCTGTTTCCATTAATATTGCTTTAAAGTATTCTCTTGTTTTAACCTCATTAGAAGGGTTAAGATGGTTGAGCAAATAAAGAAGAGCAAGTTTTATGGGCTCAGTATTGATATATTTCTCATCGATAGTAATATCCATGAGATAGGCTCTTTCATGGTAGACAGATTTGGGTATATTGGAAGGAGTAGCAGATTTGCTTTGTGCTGGAGAATATATGGATTTTGAAGCTGTTGCTTCAGGATAGGTAATTTGGTGAACAGGAGATTGAGAAGGCGAACGAATTGCCAAAGGCGGTTGTTCCCCTTCATATGGTATAATTTTACTGGTTATGGGTTGTTTGTCTTTGCAAGGAGTGCCTCGAGAACCCATATTAATAGGTGAAAGTAAAGGTGAAATATTAATATCCTTATTGTCTTCGAACAGTTGCAAGGCAAGTGATAAAGGCTGTTCGTCGTTAGAGTCAGTGTTGCCCCCCCAGCAAAAATTCACGGGTTAAGAAATCAGGTAAAGCATTGGAAGACCCGGGAAGGTGTTCGATAGAAAAATCGAAGGAAGATAATATAGCCTGCCATCGTGCAAATATTTGTTTAGAAACTAAATTTTGAACATCTTTTTGCAGAATATCCTATTAATATGGGTTCTCGAGGCACTCCTCGTAGAGACAAACAAGCCATAACCAGTAAAATAATACCATATGAAGGGGAACAACCGCCTTTGGCAATTCGTTCGCCTTCTCAATCTCCTGTTCACCAAATTACCTATCCTGAAGCAACAGCTTCAAAACCCATATATTCTCCAGCACAAAGCAAATCTGCTACTCCTTCCAATATACCCAAATCTGTCTACCATGAAAGAGCCTATCTCATGGATATTACTATCGATGAGAAATATATCAATACTGAGCCCATAAAACTTGCTCCTCTTTATTTGCTCAACCATCTTAACCCTTCTAATGGGGTTAAAACAAGAGAATACTTTGAAGCAATATTAATGGAAACAGGATCCATTTCTGTAGTCCATTATTTTCAACAAAATACTCGGACTATTGCATATTCTAAAGTCCAGATAAAAAATATACTTTCCTATGAAGAGTGGGGTTGCAATCCTGCGCATGGAAAGAAACTTCAAAATCCAGATTTTTCATACAAGTATTTTAAGTATGCCGAAACATTGAGGCATGGCACAAATTTTTCTATTATCAAAATCCTAATTATACTGATAGCTGGTATATCTAGTTTAGATTACATATTTTAGAACGCTTTTTCACCTGGTTCAAAAACTGGTTTTTTGTGTGGGGATCAACTGTTCAAATTTTACCACCTGCATTCAAAGTAGTGCAGGACAAATTCCAAGCCTATAACCAGAATGATACCACCATAGACAATCACCTCTATTTTATGGCCTTATATCAAATACCTTGGATAATGAAATGGGAGTACACCATCTCCCCTGATACCACATCTGATTATACCTATATACTTAGACTTGGAAAGACCATTTCCGTTTAATGGTGGGACATCTTTAATATGGACCCATCCTCACTTACTCTAAAAAGAATTCCTCCAAAACCTCTGGAAAAAACCCAAAGCCAGAATACAGCCAATACTTCTTTTGATTTTCCCACATACCTAAGAAATATGTTGCAAGCAAACCCTAATGCCTCGAAAGAGACATTAGAAAACCAGATGAAAGAAATATTCGCTGAAGCAGGGAGAAAGCCCGTCTCCTCTGACGAAACAGTACAATCCTCTCCCTTGCATATTAATCAATACCTCAATCTCCCAATTAAAGATCTGGAAGAAACATCTATTACTAATCATTGTGCATATGTAAATTCTCTAATTTTTATGCTGAATAATATTTTAAATTGCATAATGAAATATTCATAATAACACTTTATTCAAACTTGTAGCACACTGATTACATTTACAGGAGATAAAGCACACTGATAAATTTACAGAATAAAGCACACTTTATAATAACAGAAAAACACTTAGCAGGAAATATGAAAGCAAACAAAATGACTTAGAAAGGAAGCAAACAGAAGATTCAGATAAAAAATATGAAAACTCACTGGGTGCATATACAATAGCTGGAAAATAACTTCCAGTTATCGGGGCAGTATGTGGGAAGAGAATGAAAATTGCAGTCACACATATTCAGGAGAGGAAAGTGTATTGAACCTGGAATATTTGGCTACGAGGTTATAGTAGCTGATATTGGATATGTTCTGGTCTGTCTGGATGAAGAAGGATCAAGATATATCTTCGAAAAGAGAGAGAGAAAATGGATGAACTCAGAGAAGAGAGAAGATGAACTCAGAGAAGATGAACTCTGAAAAGAAGAGAGAAGATGAACTCTGAGAAGATGAACTGAGAAGAAGAGAGAAGCTGAGAAGATGAACTCTGAGAAGATGAACTGAGAAGAAGAGAGAAGCGGAACTGAGAGACTCCTTGGTCGAGGAAGGAGAGGAGCTAGGAGAGGCTTGAGAAAGAGAGAGAGGAGTATTTTCGACCTGAGTTGAAGAAGGAGGAGGTATGCCTTATATAGAGGAGGTTCCTTCGGCTCGAAGCAAAGAAGAGGGGACATAAAGGTAAAGTAAAAGAGGATGAGACTTAAAGGTAAGTGACGTGACTTAAAGAAAATAAAAAACGACAAAAGAAAAAGTATCTGCTACAGTAGTTTTTGTCATTTTCTGTTAATGGCCACAGTGAAAGCATCTGGCACAGTGCTTGTTTTGTCCTGTTGTGTCGGTGCCACAGTTCTTTTCTTGTCTTTTGTGTCGATGTATATATATATATATATATATATATATAAGTCTTCCTAACGCCTATAAGCGAAATGAACAGTGATTTCATCTATGCTTATCACTGCCGAAAGTTCATCGCACAGTCACTATTGTCCGATAGTATTTTAATTTTCAATTTTTTTAGAAGTCGGAATGATCTAAAATTTGAAGTGTATGTACATCTTAGTGAGGCGCACTTAAATAAAAAAAAAAAAAAAAAATTGCAAATTAAAATTGATCAAAATACCCCTGAAATATTTCAGAGGTATTTTGGTCAATTGTTTTTTGACGAATTATTTTTTTTATATTTTTATTAGGTGCATCTCACTAAGATGTACTCACGCTCTATATTTTAGATCATTCTGATTTGTAGAAAAAAAACGAAAAACGAAAAACGAAACACTACTGGACAATCGTGACGGTGCGATGTACTTTGGATGGTGATGAGGGTAGGCGAAACCACTATTCATTTTCACCTATACGCATTGGGAAGACATT
>NW_006499617.1:4023257-4034482 GCF_000471905.2 Amborella trichopoda | reverse complement strand
AACCCATGATAGAGTTTTTTGTAATCCATGATTGAATTTTTTGTAATCCACGATCGAATTGTTTTTTTCTTTTTTTGTAATCCACGATCGAATTTTTTGTTTTTTTTTGTTTATTTTTTTTGTAATCCATGATCGAATTTTATGTAATCCATGATCGAATTTTTTGTAATCCATGATTGAATTTTTTGAAAATTTGTGATTTTTTTTTTTAATCCATGATCGAATTTTTTTTTTAATCCATGATAGAATTTTTTGAAAATTTGTGATTTTTTTTAATCCATGATCAAATTGTTTTTTGTAATCCATGATAGAATTTTTTTGAAAATTTGTGATTTTTTTTTTTAATCCATGATCAATTTTTTTGAAAATTTGTTAATTTTTTTTTTTAATCCATATTATTCAAAGAGAAAATGAGAGAGATGATGATTCGGAGACCACCCTATCCCAGCCATATTATTCACATATCGAGTCCCAACAGCAACAGTGTAGGGATGAGCACGACAGTGCAGGTGAGCATGAAGGATGGACAATCTTCTGGGATTTTAGATTGGGAACACAACAAAACACTAACACTCAGGGATTTGGGAATAGTCAGACGCCTGCTAATATCGATGATTCGTTTTTAGATCGAATCAATGAATTGTTAAACGAATTCAATCAATGGTACCAGCGTGACCAAGAAGAACAATAACGTCATCTATCATTTTATTTTTAGATCATATGTTACTAATTTTATGCTTTATTGTAGTCCATGTATGTTGATATACTTATTCCATGATAATTCTATATTTATCTTTTTGAGTGATGTAAATTAAATGCTGAATGGCGGTTCATGCAGGGAAAGAACATATCAATATTCGCATATTCATTCAAAAACATGAAAATTCTTAATGGAGTACCCTCATTTCTTATTGAATTCTTAAAAAACAATATTCATAATGAATTTTAATAATTTTTTCGGATTTTTTTAAAGCTTCATTCTGACCGATTCACCAGAATCCCGATCCGGATCGCCGATTCGCCGATCCGGATCGGTTTTTTGGGAGTCCGATCCTGATCATCGATCCGTTTTTTAAACCATTGGGTGCAATCAATGTCTGACTAGTTTTGGCTAATTAAATCTATCAATTGACTGAATGAACTAGTTGAGATGGGATTGGAAAAGTTTTTTCAAATTGTTTCGTACTTTTAATTAATTATTTATAATTTTTCTTGAACAACCCAATTTTATTAGTACTAGCTTGTATTGAAGGGTTTTGGTGAGAAGATTAGACATATATTGAAGGGTTTTGATGAGAATAGACGCTCCAAATTTCAAGTGATTTGGATTGTAAAAAAAAAATGAAAATTCAAATACGAAATGAGGTCGTGACTGTCAGATCGGCCCAGATTCAATCTGAGTCACTGGTTGACACTGTAGCTATCAGCCCGTGGGTTGACAGGATCTTTCTCCAATATATATATATATATATATATATATGAGTAATGATCCTATAAAACCTTTCTCCGAAACGTTTCTAGAGATGCATACCAATTTTAATGGTGATCATTTAGGGTCCTACACATATAAATGGAAGATGATCCTATAAAATTATTTCTCATATATATATATATATATATATATATATGGACCCGTTTCTTTTGGAGAATGAGCTATACATTGAAATGGTGATATTGCTAACGTCAAAGAGATAAAGGCCTATATCTCGGTCCGAGAGGCACTAAGGGTGGTCACTACCAAAGTCAATAACGGTTAAAGGGGCCCGTACATTAGAGAGAACTACACCTTTATTAAGTGATGTGAGTTGTGAGAGAAAAAGCGCGCTCTCGCAAATGAGTTTAAGAGAGAGATGTGTGGTCCATGGCGTGTGGTCCATGGCGTGCCAAAGACAATAACGGCCAAATTGTGTACCTTGCAACACTAATGGAAGATGGTAAACTCTCTCTCTCGCTGTGCATAATAAAGTCAATGTATGTGACCCTTACCTCATCATTGTCACCTTGGGCACAAGATGGTAAACTCTCTCTCTCGCTGTGCACAATAAAGTCAATGTATGTGACCCTTACCTCATCATTGTCACCTTGGGCACAACTCAAATCAACATATGCTACACTACGTCATCTGTGCAAAACTCCATGTTCTCCAAATTACGGGTTTATTTCTTTTCCTCTCTCTCATCTCCTAATATCAAGCATATACCCTCAATACTTTTAGTATCGCACCTATAACTTAATTATTATTTTTTCTTATTTTTATCATGTTGGGTCTCGTGATAGCCAAATCACTATACCTATATCCTGTTGCTTTTAAAATATTAAAGATATTATTATAAAAAAAAATGAATTTATTGAGAAACAAAAAAGTGATATTTATAAAAAAAAATCAATAAAGAAATAATACCCATCTTTTTTAAGGTCCTTTTGGAAGCTATGAAAAGAGATCTCCAAGATAGATATGGGTCTCCAAAAGAGATAAACATAGCCTTCAAGAGAGAGGCAGTACTCCTATGAGATTTTGGGTTAGTCAAGTTTTCACTTCTAGAGAGAAAGTCTCTTGGTTGCTCTCAAGGAACTTTTTTCGATAGCGGTAGGAAGATGTTGGTCGATGGTGTTGCTCGATCAGCGAGCGGGTTTAGAAAGAAAGATCGGTGATAGTTTTTTACCAATGTTTCGAGAGGTATTATTTCTTGTGATCCAAAATTATAATCTTCATTGAGATAATAGATTTCTAGTTGCCGAGGCTGTGAATGTAGTCCTACAAAGTGAACCATGTTAAATTGTGTATTATTGGGGTGTACTTTTTATGTTTGTTTTATTTACTGCACTCGATTTATAGTTGTATTCATCTACTTCGTATTTAGTTAATCATGTACACGATCTTTGGTGGGATCCCGATTCTTGGGAGTTTCGGTTATGCAAGTTAGCGGTTCCTGAGATCCCCACATACCCTTCAATCAAAGAGTCATTGTTTAAAAGACTAGACTACTCATCCCCTCCCTTATCCTTCCCATTAATGCTCTCTCTCTACTAGCCATCTCTCTTTGTCTCTCCACCTACCCTCTCTCTACCCTCTCTTTCTACTCGGGTAGAGAGAGAGAGGAAGAAGGTAAGGAGAGAAATAGAGAGGGTGGAGAGAGAGAAAGCTTTAATGGGTAGGGTAAGGGAGGAGAGAGAGGAGAGGGAAGGGAATGATATATTAGTCTTTAAAACAATAACTTTTGAATGAAGGATAAAAGCAAGAAAAAACAATAAATAGGTCTGGGTGTGATATTAAAAGTATTGGGGGGTAGAATATCTACAAAATTCATTTCGAGGGACATCCATAATTTTTCCATAAATAAAAATAAAGTTGTAATATTGTATATTGTCTGTTTAATTGGATAATATAGATTTGATACGTCTTTCAAGGTGTGTTAAGGTATATATTCACTTGAAAAAAAGTGTCAAACTACATATTTTATCATTAGGTTAACTGGGAAAGGGTCTGTCTACTAAAGTGTGAGGGAGGTTTGGGTATTAGGAGACTAAAAATAGTTAATATAGCTTTGTTTGCTAAATGGTGGTAGAGATCGCTTTAAAATCATGATCACTAATGGAGACAAATCTTAGCTGCAAAGTGCCAAATTGATGGTAATACACAATTGATTGTGAGAGGTAGAGGACCTGCTTTTAAAAATCTCCTTTGCTAAGCTGTATGTTAGAAGTTCTCAACCAATGGCTACAATAAAAAATTTGTACAAAGATAATGGCTACATAGGTGTGTAGAATATTAACTGCGTTTACAATAGAGTGCTTGATTTTGCCATCACTAAAATGACTGAGTTGTTAGCTTAGTTGGGGGGGGGGGGGTTTATTTGTCGCAAATTGCTGAAGATAAGGTTGTGCTGGAATGTGAAAGCAATGGGATATTTTTTGTGAGATTTTCCTATCGGGTTTTGTTTCATGATTGGTTTAGGACGCAACCAGAATTGACGCAAATTTAGAGGTACCTCACAAAGTGCATGCCTTTTTGTAGATTCTTTTGGTTGTGATCAAGTTGTATATATCATGATGTACTACTCAATTGAGAAGTACAACATGATATATACAACTTGGTCACAACCAACCTCAAGATTGAAGGGATCTAAATTTTGGAATGTACAATAAACTTATCTAAGTACAACTTTTGAAATCAATCTCAATCTACAAATATATAGAAAGTACAACCTGTGATATCCATCCTAATCTACAGTTATAATATCAATCCCAATTGCCCAATATTTTTCAAGGTAAGGTATTAAGAGCAGATAATCTCCAAAAAAGGAGAAGAACTATAGTTAATATTTGCTTGCTTTGCAGGGAAGATGCAGAAACTATGGACCATTTATTTCTCTATTGTCCTTTAACATATTCAAGTTGGTACTGGGCTTTTTCTATGATAGGTGTTTTCCTGGCCTTATTGAAAGAGCATGAGGGGCTATTGGAGCAGCTGAATGCTCTTGGTTTACCTATTTGGAAAGATCATTTGGAAGATTTTTAAAGCAACAAATAATGTGAAGTTTGGCTAGCAAGGAATAGAAGAACCTTTGAAAGAAGTATAATGAGTGTAATTATTTTAAAGAATAAAATATCACACTATTTGGAATTGACTTTCGGTCACTAAAGAAGCTACGGGAATATCTAAAGTTGATGTTGATGTCAACTTGCAAAATTTGTTAAATCAACGGTAACCTCTTTAGAGTAAGGTCTAAAGCTAGATGGGAACCACTTGTAGTTGGAAGTGTTAACTTAAATTTTGATGGGAGCTCTTTGGGAAATCCAAGGTCTACAAATATTGGTGGAGTTGCAAGAAAACATGAAGGTTCTATTATTTTTTACTATGAAAGCCCTTGGAATGAGGGGTACTGTGTTAGACAATTTAATTGTTGATGTTTCTTTTTTTGTTTGATTTGATTGTAACTTATTATTGAGTAACAAAATTTGTAATCTTGTCAAAAAAAAAACAAAGAAAATGAAGAAGGGTACATATTATGAGACAATAACAAACCTATACCATTCAAATAAAATATATACGGTAAATTAATGCAACCTTATTTTTACAAATAAATTACATCCTTATTTAGACCTGTTTTTTTAATAATAAATACACGTATAACTTGCATTTGATTGCATGCATATACGCGTATTGCAGATATTATACATGCATTATATTCGGTTGATGTATGTATAACGCCAATAGTACAAGACGTGTTCCGTATCTCAAAGAATGAAACGGCAGTTGCATTAGCTGCCATTCCCATTCCATCCGCAAGCCCTATTAAGTCGAGGACTTCATACTCTCTTTCTCTCGGTTAAATTTCATAAGAGGAAAAGAAAGTCAGTTTCATTAGCAGCATTTTCCACCAAAGATGAGTGGATTGGGCTACATTAACTTTCAACAACTATAACAAAATTAAAGCCTAATTTGAATAAACATCATGTTGTGTGCGGAAGCTCTAAACCCGATGATTTGATTTTTGACAAATAAAATGTGAGAAAAAAATATAAAATACACACCACAAGAATATAAAGATTTACATGGTTCACCCCAGAATGGCAAACTAAAATCTATTATACCAATGAAAGTTACATCAAAGATTTTGGGACATAGAGTTACCTCTCTAACCCTCTATAAAACCTAGTCATGCAAACATTTTTAGACCACTCTCCCAACCGACACCACATGTCATTCTTCTTTCTCTTTACTTATAGCTATCATTACTGATAACACCAGATAAAGGTGCATGAGCAAAGAGAAACTGACATTCTCTATAACTAAAAGGGGTATAGCTATCATTACTGATAACACCAGATAAAGACGCGAGAGCAAGGAGAAACTGACATTATCTGTAACTAAAATAAGAAAATGCCCAAAAACTCCATGGGAACCGCTTCTCTACAAGAAACAAGTCTCTCAATCCATAAGAGTCTACAAGAGGCACAATCGCAATGTTTCTCTCTATAAAAAGTTATTTTCTCTCTAAAGGAGACCTTGCATCTTATGCACAAGAAGCCCTGCCCCCCTCTCTCTAGAGAAAGCTACTACCATTCCCATATGGTGACAGAAATAAGGCACACTCATTCTCTACACTTTCATCTCATATATATAATGTTAAGAATCCACACTAAATAGGAAACTTCCTATAGATATTATATATATCTTAAAACCAATATATATCCAAGAGTCTTAATCTTTTATGGATTTCTATTTCGTTTAAGAAACTCATCAATATCAATTTCAACTTACATAATATAGGATTTACTTATGTGGGTGATTTTGGATAGCACGAAATCCAACAATCTTCACCTTGATATCAAAATCACTTGCTCACCATGCCAATATTCATTGGATAGCTTTATGAATTCTACCTCTTTTACCAAATAAATCCGTTAATTATTCTTGCTAAAAAATAGTGCTTGCTATCAAATTTCTTCATCTTGAACTTTGCATTCAAAACCTTTACTGCCAATCGTCAACCCCAAACCAGGCTCTGATACCACTTGTTGTGTACGGAAGCTGTAAATCCGATGGGTTGATTTTTGACAAATAAAGTACGAGAAACAAAAAAAATATAAAACACTTACTACAAGAATACAAATATTTACGTTATTCACCCCAGAATGGCTACATCCATAGGCATGATAAATTGAAATCCACTATACCAATGAAAGTTACATCAAAGATTTTGGGACATAGAGTTATCTCTCTAACCCTCGACAAAACTCAGTCGAGCAAATCCTTTTAAACCACTTTCCTGACTGAGACTAAATTTCATTCTTCATTCTCTTTACTTTTGGCAACACCAGATTGAGACACGACAACAACGAGAAACTGTATTTCTCTCTAATTAAAAGGGGAATAGGGGAGTCCACCCAAAATCTCCATGAGAATTGCTTCTCTACATGAAACAAGCTTCTCAATCCACAAGAGTCTACAAGAGGCACCATGGTAATGTTTCTCACCACATGAAGCTCTCTTATCTCAAAGGGAGACCTTGCATCTCATGTACAGGATGCCCTGTCCCCCTCTCTTTCGAGGAAGCTACTACCATTCTCATATGGTGACCCAAATAAACACACACATTCTCTGCACTTTCATCTCATGTATATAAGGTTAGGAATCCACACTAAATAGGAAGCATCCAATAAATGTAACAAATATCTCAAAACTAAGAGATATATTCAAGAGTCTTAATCTTTTTTGGATTTCTGTTTTCTTTAGGAAAATTTTTAATATCAATCTCAATCCCACAAAATATGTGATTTCTTTATGTGGGTGATTTTGGATAGCACCAAATTCAACACCTCACATTTTCATCAATATGTAGTTAGTGTTCGAGCGTAATGCGGCATTTGCAACTGCAACGAAAACTGGTACTTCCGATTTTCATCTCACTCATAAAATGACAACATTTTTTCAGTGCAATGTCACTTGCCAAGGCAAACAAGTTCTAAATTAATGATAATTTAATCCATTTCTAGCTAGGATACACTAGTTCGGCTTCCTACAGTTCCCATTTGTCTCATCAACACTATGCTAATGAGAACTAGAGAGGTATAGAGATATATCCATGCCCCCTTACTTGTTTTAGAGACACTGCTCTCTACAGCTATAGTAAACGTTGTATTTTTGCTTTGGAAAATATCTTATGTTATTTCAAAATAATATGTCTTGTTCCAACCCACCATTTCCAACAGTAAAGGGCCCATATTTGATGCTTCCCTGAAACTCACTTTGAGAATTACCCCACAACACATGATAAGGTTCAATGAATCTCAACAGAAGCCCTCAAAGCAAATGGAATGTATTCCACTTTGGATAAAAAAAAAACACGTTTGCCTCCCAGTTGAAGTCAGAATGCAATGGGTATGTGACCATAAAACCAAGAAATAAGTGAACTAAATGAAAACTAAAAGAAGAATCAATCTTTAACTTATACAATCCCTTGCATTTTCAAATAATCTGATGATAAACCTGCAAGGTTGAAATGCATGACAACTTAGGGAGATTGTATAAGCTCCTTTCTGACGAACTTTGCCGTACATTCACCTTGGGAATTTGATGTATGGGTTGAAGTCTGGCTTAATATCCTACTATGCAGACAAGTACTATAGTGTTCTATTTACTTTTAATAAGATTGACTGTATTGTATTAATAAAGGAAACTTATTTGTTAAATGTACATATTACAGTATGCTGTGTACAAAAATGGTCAAGCCATTCTCAAAGAAAACCAAAATAAACTTCTCAGTCTCACAGACTTGCAGGTGGCCTTAATCTCTAGTTGGGTTAAGCACTAAGGTTGCATTGAGAGCCGCTTGTTTGGCTAGACCATTAGCTATGCTGCCGCCTCATGCCAAATATGATAGAATGAGTCATAAAGCAGGGCACTTAGCACAGATATTTCTTCAGAAATCTGATCCAGTCTCCATGGGCATATAGATACCCTGTTAGCCTAGTTGGTGTTTTTCAGAATCCCATTCGACCATTAGCAGATTGCCCTAGCAACCATCCAATAATTTGAGCCCCTGTAAAAGGGTCAAGGCCTTGGCCATCAACAGTCCTACACTGTCTAGGTCTCGAAGTTGGAACACTTCAAAATGAGTTTGATAGTGCCAGGCTTCAGGGCTTTTCGAAATGATGATCTCTCTTCGTAGTCCTACAAGATTTGGCTAGTATGTCTCCATTTAGCATGAAGTCTGAATTGTGTAGGCTTTGAAACCTCGAGTTTGTCTCGCCCATTCAGTTGTAGCTGTCTTAATGCTTTCCATCACATTTTCAATCGATCTCTCCTTTCCTTCGAAGATCCTTCCCTTACGTTCAAGCTAAACGTGCCAGAACGAGGCAAGGATTGAGGGCCTCCAAAGAATTAAGCCTAAGTTTGGTAAGCAGGTCGAGAAATAGACCAGGAACAAGTCTTCAGTGGTTTTTGGCATCGCCGTGTTCATCCCTAAACAATTGTAATAATTGGTTGTTCCAAATATGTCCACAAGTGGGTAATAAAGGAACAGATGGCTGAGCATTTCATCGCTTTCTTTGCAAAGGATGCAACAATTCAGCGTGGTGAAACCACACCATTGCATCCGGTCTGCTGTTAGGATCTTTATTTGTATGGCCAGCCATCTAAACTGTTGTACTGTCAGGAGGCAGGTGAGGGAGAGATGGTGTGAACCAGGCCAGGTTAGCTATAGCTTGCATGGTGACTTCATTCCTGATGATTTTGTAGGAGGATACATGAAAGAGACCAGAGGGGGCTAGGCTTCATAGGAACCTATCCCTAAAGCTGTGAAGGGAGGAGAGCAACAACCCAAGCTCAGGCAGTTCAGTATCGTTGAGGCCATTTCTAAATCTGGGGGTCGAGACTATGCATCCACAAAGGTCCCATAACCTTTTGTGATGGTAGAATATTGATCACAAGCTACCAAGAATATGGATTTGGAATTGATTGGTGATGCTCAAGTCGCACAACCAGATATCTTGCCAAAAGTGAATTCTGCCCCCAGGTAATGGCAGCATGAAGAGCTTGTTTACAAAGGGGGGTATGCTGCAAGAACCCTTTTTAAGCCTCCTGCCATATGAAGTTTGGCAGACGCATTTGAAAACCATTCTGAGTCGTGTGATCCGTACTTCTGTTGGCCTATATTGGGGAGACCTCAAACAAAAACTGTGTCATTCGTGTGTTGCAAATTTAAGATTATGGGGCCCCTACTCGACGATTGGAACCCATGGAGAATGTTTAGGTAAAACAAATTCGAGATGGATTTACTGAAAATTTCAGCCACAATCACGATTAGGGAAGGGGTAAGTGGGTTCCCTTGGCGCAATACCTTGGGTGCTGGGAATTTTCACTTGGGGCTTCTATTAATTAGAATTAAGATAATTAGAGTTAAGAAAATTGATGAAGAATGACATCCCGAGATCCAAGATTCCCTCAATTGGTATATATTATCAAGGACTAGCTAATCAATGTGGTTGTAGGCGTTTCCTCAATTTAGTTTAATGACTAACGTAGGAGCCTTTCATTGGTGTCTATTGTGGAAATATTCATGGACCATTAGGGCGGTCTTTAACAAATGCTCATTGGTTAGGGGAGATGATGTAGTTGAGGACACACCAAAGACAGGTCGCCATAACTTTTGATTGTATCTTCTTGGTAGTGGCAAACAAACTAATGGTTGCGGAAATCTGTAATTTCAACCTCCCATTCAATCAACAAGGCAATGAAAGTGGCATTCATCCTCCTGTGAATGATGGCTCCATGATGGAACTTAGAGATGAAAACCAATGATTCTGGGGCATGAATGTCTCGGAAATGGTTGAAAATTGCTAATGGGAATAAATCGGGCCAAGGGTCTGTCCCATAGTTACCAAGAGCGGGAGCCGCAGTGGTTCTGGTTTTGGGAGCGGCAGCATGGGATCGATGATTGCTCGAAGCTCTGGAGCTCGAGGAGTGAGATTCGATGAGGGTAGAATTCACGGATAGAGATCCCGTTTGGACAGGGAGAGAGATTCCGATACATTGGAATCGAGATCCCGATACATTGGGATGAGATCCCTATTTAAAGGGAACACGTTCCATGTATTTACGGAATGAGATCCCATTTGAAAAGGAGCGAGATCTTGAGACATTGGGATCGAGATCCCTATTCGACAGGAACGCGTTACTTGTAAAATGAGATCACGCTCCCATGTCTATTAACATTGCGCTCCCGTTGACAACAAGAACGAGATTCCGTATTGTGCTGAGTCTCCCTCCCATCTAAACAATACCACGATTCTATTTGGATAGGATCGAGCTCCATTCATTGTAGGATCGTGTTTCGCACAATAATAGTCCGCGCCCCCATCGCAATACTCCACTTGTATGAAGAATCCAACTCCATTACACATGGCTTCGTGCACCAAGTATTAGCTGTGTGACATTTCAAGGCCTTAAAGCCAATAGTCTTACGCTCAGTAGTAGTTAGAGAGAGACTGAATCTGGGTGCTTGCGGACTGGGGCTCAGATTCATATACCTCGAGTATTTGAGGCATTGAGAGTATACATTTTGAGAGTGTGAACTCTCAAGGAGGTGTGAGGGTGTCACACCCCAAGAATTTACAGTACTGTTATTCCTGAGATGTGACAGATAAAACATATATACATCTATTGATAGAACAAATTTACAGTGGCGAGGTCTTACAAAGTAAATAAAGAAAGCTAGCAC
>NW_006499617.1:4010243-4022302 GCF_000471905.2 Amborella trichopoda | reverse complement strand
TCTCTGCAGGTCCACTTATACCTCACCGGCGTACCGGATGAGTCCACTTAATCCCTACCGGTGTCCCAGATAGATCCACTTATACCTCACCGGCGAACCGGATGAGTCCACTTGCATACTTAAATTATTTCTAAATCTCTTTAAGCATTCGAAAGCAGCAATATCATGTACTCAATATATCACTGAAATCATTAATATGAATTTCACTGAAACCATTAATAACAGTCACTTTCAATAACATTTCTAAAATAACCAATCAAATATTTTGGGCTCAAATTTAGAAAGGTAGCAGTTCGTAAAGACGTTCTAGCATAATTGCCAATTTAATATATATAGAAAAACTCTTATAGAAATTCAAGAATACGGAATTATCACAATTTATGGGATATCAATTAACAAATAAACATTTCACAACAATACTATAATCAATTGTAAAAATGTCAATTTTTTTAATAATAAGGCAGTCATTTGCACATGAATTTTACAATGTCTAAATATTCAAAACAGTAGAAAGAAATATCACAATTTTACTAAAAGCAGAAATATCACATTTATTTCTAACAATAAACAAGAAAAATAAATAAATTTATTTTTCTAATTTACAGCATTCAAAATTTCTAACATAGATAAAATATCATAATTTTTATTAAAAAGATTATTTTTCAAGATAATGAGGTCACGTGCGCATAAAATTTATCGCGCCTAAAATTCATGATAATAAGCAGAAATAATTATTTCATTTCATTTTTAAAAAGAATGGATTATTTTTCGAGACAATGGGGTCACTTACACACAAAACTTATAAAATAAAGATCCTGGATGGAAATATCACTATTTATTAAAAATAGACTATTTTTCAGAAAGACGATGTCACTTACCCACAAATGTTTGAGAGGGAGCTTCCGATAAAAAATTTCGGTTCGAGAGAGGAGTTCACTGTGTTTCGACCAGAGAGAGAGAGATCTCAAAATTTTCTAGGGTGGGAGTGCTCACCTCCCCTATTTAAATTCTTATAACGTATTATTATAATATTTTATTATGCTCTACCTCATACCTGAGGTGTCGCGTTAAGCATATGCTTTTAACATACGAAAACCACGTCCGCTAAAGGACGTGGCCAGCTGCAAGCAGCAACTGCAAAGGCTGCAAACAAAAGCAGCAGCAAAAGTTTAAACCAAGTAAAAAGTTTTGAAAATAGTGATGGTCCCCAAGGACCATCATACTCAAACAGACCATCACCTATTTAAAAGCATCTTTTCTCCTTTTTTTTTTGTTTTTGAAATTTTAGGATTGTTACAGAGGGTCACCTCCTAGTCAGGACTATATTGATTAGAATGCCTCATAGTTGATGTGATAAGCCAGGGTTTGGATAATCCAATCGAGAATAATAGAACCCGAGTATTTAAAAGAGTATTCGCCCAGTATGGAATGGTCAACTCATGGGACATGAGCCGGTATCCTGACACGAGACCGTTTCATGTCATGTGCACCCACAGTCGTATGGGGAAGCCACACTTCTATAGTATTATCCGACTTAGAAGAGTGTGCATATGCTTTGAGAGGATCCCTGTATTTGAGTAGGAACATGTCCCACAGGGGTGCACCAGTAATCCATTGAATCCCTAGTGACAGAAAGCTCTGGCTCAATGACTTTGATGTGACCAATTATGTATCCTTTCCATAGACTGTAGAGCACAGGTCCATTGGGTCCGCTTGAGACACCGGTGGAATTTTATTCAGGTTAGCCCAATGGAAGACTCCAACTAGTGTTATAAGTCTAGAGATCTCATTTACCTTTTGCCCATATTAATCTAAAATTCATGAGAAAATATTTTTATTTTGATGAAATAATTGTGTAATAATATTGAGAAATTATTTAGAGAATTTTTGGGATTTTTGGAGATTTTTTTAGTTTTTTTTTTAAACAATAAAATATGATTTTCAAATTTGTTGGACATAAATACCAAACAAGGACATTCTATGAGGATGCCACATGGATCCCAAGTGTCCACAGAGATGCCACGTGGCACCCCCACCTCCCTACTCGTGGATGACATCATGCTGATGTTATATCTATATGGGGACCTATTTGTCATTAATTCTTTTGTTGGTATTATGTTATAACATATTATCTTGTTATTTAAAGTGTTATATATTGTTATGACTTAAGTCTAATTTTAAGTCACATGTTTTGTTTTGCTCATATGTGCCATTTTTGGCATTTGTGAAGTCATGGAATTTTGAGAATTATTTTAATTCATATTATTATCCACATATGATTTTGTAGCATGTGAGTATATCTTATGTGGCACCACCTTATAGGCTTGACCCATATGAAACTTTAGTGTTGTTAAAATCCTATTGGTGGTTTTATAAGATTTTATTTACATGTGTAGATGTCTCATATTACCTTTATGTCTATGTCCTTGTATTTTATTGACTCTCACAAATTATTCAAAAACTATGGGTATATTTGTAAATATGAATTTGAACTTAATAAGAAATAAAACATGGAGCTAAGGGCTTCAAGGTAAAATGACTATAAACCTAGGTTTTAAGGAATGAAATGTGTCAAACAGTCATCCATTGATCTTGGTGATAAGATATGGATGAGTGGCTTGGATAAAAGCCTCTCACGTGCCATTGAGGTATCAAGGATCAAGATTAAATCCATCTTTATGATCTAAGTATAAAAGTAACTTATGGGATCAATTATAACCTTAACTTGATTAATTATTTCAAAGAGAGAGAGAGAGAGAACTCTTAATAAAAAATGTGGTCACTCATGAGACTATCTTTTTCTTTGAGTTTTCATTTGAAACCTTTATATGGTGTAGTCCATCATTTATGTGATCAAGCCCATACTATTGCTTTATTAATGTATTGATTTTTCTTCTCATATTTTTAGTTCCTACCTCATTTCCATTATCAACGCTTGCTGTAATTCTTAATTTACAGTAGCTTTCTTCATTTTTGGTCATGAAAGCTTGATATTTGAAGAGTCCAAAAGCAATAGTGTATTCCATGCACATAGTATGTGTAGACTAGCTTGCTTACTCCATGATCTTGAGTAGTTTCAACTTGATTTCTTGATCTTATTTTTCTGGAATTTTTACTGAGAATATACCACTGATGAGAGGTTTATTTTATCATATATGTGAGTATAAGAAATAGTCCATTGAGTTCCTTTTTTAGTGTTGAAAAGTTCATGTGGTCCATAAGCTTTGAAGAGCTATTTTGTGTAGTATCTCTCTCAAACTTTGAAGAGCTATTTTGATACATGTCTCTCTCATGATTTGATCCCCTTTAAGTGAAATAAATGTGATCATTTTCTTCCCATTAGATTGATCTCTTTGAGTTATTATCACTTGTGCCTTAGACAATGTAACAAAATTAAGTCATCAAAAAGCCCTTTCGTGGTCCGGGCACAAGGGGTTCGAACCATGGTTTCCCCATGTATGTTTGTAAATTAATTTTATGTATTTATAATTATTTAATAGATTCATGATTGGAGTATGTTCTGTAAATATTAAGATTATTTTTTTAATCTTGTGGTATGAGCTTTAATGCTATGCATTATTGTTTATGTGAATTAAAATCGTATTGAATTATTATGATCAAGTGTACGATGTGTATAAGATATTATGATATATGATGATGATGAAGAATGAAGATGAAATTATCATATAATTTTGATATAACGAGGAATTGCGAGTGCAAGTCATGCAATATGTTTTTGAGATGTACAATGTGAATATTTGAATATTGTATTCCGTTTAATTGAATTTTTGAGTAAGGGAATTGTAAGGGACGTATTAGGGTTGAATTTTATTATTCAAATGTTTATGAACTATGTTTGTAGGCTGGAATATATGTATTATGGTTTTGTATTGAGATATTCATGCATTTAAACCCTCGAGTTTTTATACACTAGAGATTTTTTAAAAGATTACATTTCTAGCCCATTGGTCTTATACCACCAACAAATGGTATCAGAGCAGGGCTCTAATATGGTCCCTTAGTCCTCCTATATTGTGTATAATTTAATTTTTAAATCGCATAAACACTTGATCATGATTACCATGATGTTTATGCTTTGAATTTGAGAATTGATAGTGTCATTGCCATGAGAACTGTGAATGAATATTTTTCAGAACTGTTTTATATTTGTGAGAGAATAGTAGGGCATTCAATACTTTATATAATAGAATAATATTTGGTAGTATTTTGTGTTATTGATTTTATTTTCATATGGAAAAAGTCTCATGGTCATATTGTGTATATTTTGGAAGTTATTGACCGTTTATTAAAGTGTACCAGATCTGAGAAAAATATTTTCAAGAACTTTGTACCTTTTTCAGTGGGGGTTTTGATCAATCAAAACTTATTTGAATGAGTTAGGGCTGCTTTGTACTTTTGAAGAATCGAGTATAGGTTAAATGTACATTTGGGCTCATAGGAAAATTCCCCATATTTGAAAAATTATGGTCGTTTTATTTGAGCGGTATCATACTGTAATTTCTGCTACACAAAGCAGAAATTGACCCTATGAGAATCATGTTATTTCATCCACTTTGGACCATTATTCAATACTACTTTATAAATAAAAGTTGTCTAATTTTGAGTTTATTTTATCTGAGAATAAGTCTCATGATTAAATGATATGTAAGTTTAAAGTTATGTCCATTGAATTGTACCGAACTCATCTTGAAAAGCCAGAAAAACTTTATTTCCTATATCCAATGTATAAGAAGGACATTGATACTTTATATTTTTGTAATCCCACTATAAAATATAAGTTGTTGAAAGTCCTTGTGAGTTCTTAGGGTGTTTTAGATCAGTGGGAGAGTTATATAAACCCCACAGAATCGTGCAGTGTTAAGTTTAATACCCGATACCCGAGTCTTGGTCTAGATTCGAACTATTCTCGAATAGTGTGTAATGAAGTTGACAACAAGACTAAAGATACATGTGGATGGATGAGACCCTGATCATAGTTACAAAAGAGAGAAATAAAGGATGAAACCAAAACACAGATCGAGGACAAAAGTATTGGCACATTATGACTTGGTCACTTTAAAACCATAAGATACGACTTCTTTCTACTTATAAGCATAATTTAAATATATTGAGAATTCATTTCTTAGAGAACAACCATTGGTTTTATGATATCATGTGATCAATTATTGTAGAATATCTTGGTGTATTATATGAGTTTAATGATTGGAAGGCTTGGACTCGTCACATAAATTATAAACTAGAATTAGGCCGATACTTACATATTGAGATTTTGAATGCTTGTGTCTACTCTTATATAAGTTTAGGGCATATGGAATATGCTTAAGTAATTTGATTCTAGATCTATGATCTATGATTCAAATTACAGATCCTATGGATATGGCTAATTCAATATATATAGCATGTGTAAGGATTGCATTTGTGATTGCTTGAGAATTATGAGATATGAGAAATGTTTATTATTTGTGAGTTGCTTCATGATTTGAGAACTCATGAGATGTATCATGAATATGATATTGATTAATCCTAATGGTGCCTCAAGCTACATGCTTCATTATTTTGAGCTTTCCTAAATGATGGGATAATGTGATGTATTATATTATCATATTGTGAGTACTAAGTGATGCAGGATCCCGCCATAATTCTTATGTGAATAAGTGAATGTGGTATTATGTTATGAATGCCATATGAGGATTATTACTTGGCACATTAGGCTCAATGGTCATGAAAAAGGATTTTCATGTATGAGATAACATTTCCTTTATAGTAGCATGTTTTTCACTATTTTGGAAATTGAAATCAATCGAACCAAAATCTATCTTAAGTATGGATTGTAATAATTAAGAAAATGTAATAAAAGAGATTTTATCTTAAACACTTGTTCTTCTGAACGAGGATTTCTATATTTAAAATTGTTTAGCACAAGAGGATGTTAGAAACCATAAAAGGGATTCCATCCCATTTTGTATATTGCTACTTTGTATTGTCTTTCTATTAAAGAGTTATGCCTAAGCTAAATTCCATGCTTCTTCCATTTTGGAAGATCACCCTTAAAGAGGTTCTTTTAATATTCTGGTATGACCATATATCCGTTTGTCATAATATTTTGGAGTATCTCATAGTTATCAATCTTTGAATAAAGTCCTTTTTGAAACCTTTGAATTTTTACTTAAAAAGTAAACTGCTTTCTAAGACATAAATTCAAGTTATTTTGAAAGGCAACTTTGTTAGTTTCTGTGTAAGCATCTTCAGTAAGTCTAAATGGTAAAACTATACTGTCCTCAAAGAGAGAATCTTGGTATTGATTTTAGAAACACTTTTATCTCAAATTAATTTCACTTACGAGAAAATTGGAAGAGGCATTGAATTAGAATGATTTGTAAATAAATGCCGAAATGAGTGTTTGAGCACTTATTTGAAAATTGATCATTTTATGAACCCATGGGCCATTTTATTTCGCTGCATTATAAGTATTATTGTTTTCATTTAATGCCACAATGAGAAGTTTTAAGTCACTTAGAGACATGTCACTTGTTAGAGTTGTGAGGCATCTCTTTGATAGACTTTTGAATTTTCAATGATTAATTGTGTGACAGTATGGTATCTATACATGCATTTCATACCATGGTGATCATATGCATTCACTTTCACATAGATGATCCACTAGATAGCTTCTACTGGAATCTAAAAGGCTAGTAGGTCTTTTAGTGGAGTACGCATAAGCCATTTGAAATTTTTTTTAATAGTATTTGAGAACTTATGTAGAGCTGCATATTTATATGTGGATTCTAGTCACACAGATAGTGACTATCTATGCATGGACTATATGCATATGATTTAATGCAATTGGTTGTTTATCATGAGATAATTTGTGAGATTAAATGTGAGAGAAATCCAATAAATATTGATAAGTCCCACATTACATGAGATATTATCCTAATTGATTCGAACTTATAATGTGTTTGGTCACTCAGACATGTATAATTGAACCTCTCTTGATCTTAGGATTAAATCTAATTAATATGTTCATGATGACACGTACTAGCCATCTAATCCGAATTTAATATCAATAAGAGATTGAATGTATTGAATGGTGAAATGCTTGAAAGTCCTAGCATTACTCCCACACCTAAGTTTTGAATGGATAAAGTAATAACTAAGGAAACTTTGAGAACAATGCATGAGATTAAATCATGAATTTAATGGACTTTTGTTCGAGTAAAAATCTGTGTTATTTGAGAATTGATATGTACATAGAGTTGTGAACTTTTGAGCTCATGAATAAATGTTGAGAGAGCAAGTAAGAAGATAGATGTGAACATATATGTCAATCTTTATGAGCATAAATTGTCAAGAACATGCACATAAAAGTACTGTACTCTTTGCCATACCATATGTTCCCATATTTATTTTCCTTTAGGGATACCCATTGCATTCGTAGGATATCTTATTGTTGAAGATGATAATTACTTTAGTACCTAGTAGACTAGCATGTCAAGCATTGGCGTGAGTATGATGTGATATGTTGACACATAAACTACATGATATTTGATTAAATATGTGGATGAAGGAGATCGAACATGATATTTAAATTGTGATTTGTGGTTTATGTGACATACACCAGAGATAGAAAGAGTTCTTGACAATTTGCTCTTACGATTGCATATATTTGACCACACTTGCCTTTATTAAATCATAATTATTGATTATGTTAATGGACCATGTTGATTGACTATGCTTATGGAGCATACAATGGTTTATGCTTATGCACGATATGAGGTTGAGAAAGTTAACTTGGTCGTTGATACTTGCCCCCTTGCTTGATATGAATATTGCTTTTATGGTAGATAATGGATGTTTTAAATTATATCATTGTGTATAAGAATGTGAGAGATAATCGTTTATAAGGCCTCAAAAGACCAAGTGGGAGAACGTTGGCTGTGTGGCCTTTCAAAGCCTTAAGCTAATAGTCTTACGCTCAGTGGGAGTTAGAGAGAGATTGAATCTAGGTTCTTGGCACACTAGGGCCTAGATTCATATACCCTGAGTATTTGAGGCATTGAGAGTATACGTTTTGAGAGTGTGAACTCTCAGGAAGGTGTGAGGGTCACCTCCCAGTCAAGATTATACTGATTAGAATGCATGATAGTTGATGTGATAAGCCAGGGCTTGGAGAATCCAATCGAGAATAATAGAACCTGAGTATTTAAAAGAGTATTCGCCATGTATGGAATGGTCAGCTCATGGGACATGAGCCCGTATCTTGGCACTAGACCGTTCCAAGGCATGTGCACCTATAGTGGTATGGGGAAGTAACTCTTTTGTAGTATTATCCGACTTAAAAGAGCCAGTGTGTTTGTGCTTTGAGAGGACTCTTGCATTTGAGTAGGAGCATGCCCACATGGGTGCATCGATAATCCATTGAACCCCTGATGATGGGAAGTGCTGACTCATCGACTTTGATGTGACCAATTATGTGTCCCTGCCATAGACTGTGGAGCATAGGTCCATTGGATCCGCTTGAGACACCAGTAGAACATCATTAAGGTTAGCCCAATGGAAGACTCCAACTAGTGTTAGAAGTCTAGCATGTGAGTATATCTTATGTGGCACCACCTTATTGGCTTGACCCATATGAAGCTTTAGTGCTGTTAAAATCCTATTGGTGGTGTCATAAGATATTTTATTCACATGTGTAGATGTCCCATATTACCTTTATGTCAATGTCCTTGTATTTTATTGACTCTCACGAATTATTCAAAAACCATGGGTGTAAGTGCATACATGAATTTGGATTTAATGGGAAATAAAACATGGAGCTAAGGGCTTTAAGCTAAAATGACTATAAACTTAGGTTTTAAGGAGTGAAAGGTGTCAAAAGCTCATCCATTGATCTTGGCGATAAGCTATGGATGAGTGGCTTGGATAAAAGCCTCTCATGTGCCATTGATATAAGGCATCAATGATCAAGATCAAATCTATCTTTATGATCTATGTATAAAAGTAACTCATAGGATCAATTATAACTCTAAATTAATTATTCACTTCAAAGAGAGAAAGAGAGAAAACCCTTGACAAAAAATGTGGTCACCCATGAGACTATCTTCTTCTTTAAGCTTTCATTTGAAACTCTTCTATGGAGTAATCCATCATTCATGTGATCAAGCCTATACTATTGCTTCATTAAGGTATTGATTTTTCTTCTCATATTTTTAGTTTGTACCTCATTTAAATTATCAAAGCTTGTTGTAATTCTTAATTTACAGTAGCTTTTTTCATTTTTGGTCATGAAAACTTGATATTTGAAGAGTTCCAAAGCAATATTGTAGTCCATACACATAGTATGTATAGACTAGCTTGCTTACTCCATGATCTTGAGTAGTTTCAACTTGATTTCTTGATTTTATTTTTCTGGAATTTTTACTGAGAATATAGCACTGATGAAATGTTTATTTCATTATATTTGAGCCTAAGAAATAGTCCATTGAGTTCCCTTTTTAGTGTTGAAAAGTTCGTGTGGTCCCTTATAGACCACATAATGTAGTTTCATCATAACTTCCTTATTTTGTGTAGTATCTCTCTCAAACTTTGAAGGACTATTTTGATACATGTCTTTCTCATGATTTGATCCCCATTAAGGGAATAAATGTGATCATTTTCTTCCCATGGGATTGATCTCTTCGAGTTATTATTATCACCCGTGCCTTAGACAATGTAACAAAATTAAGTCCTCAAAAGGTCCTTTCGTGGCCCGGGCACAAGGGGTATGTGGTGGGGGAGAAGCCAAATCATCTTCCACTTTGAAATGTTCATCCATCGTAGCTAAGGCATCTATATCATCAACAAGGTTGTCAACTTCAGGATGAGCATCCCAGTTCTTGTAGTTGGTCTCGTAATCAGTCCTCAATCTACTCAGTAGCCTGTCATTGTAATAAACATAGACCAACGACTCAGATCGATCAACATTCCGTCGACTACACTTAACACTGTGAATGTAACTGTACATGCTCCAACATCTCTCGACGCATGAAGAGTTAATGCCTTGGGACAACACCCTTAATTGCAACTGAAACAACTCTGAGGCCCTACTACCATGCAAGTCCTACCACGACACTGATGACATTGTACCTCTATCAGCTATGGATGCCGGCAATGAGAAACTCCCTTTGCTGCTAATTAAATCACTTATTTATTGCTGAACCCTGCTCTGCTCAGCCTGATCCCTTACTATTGCATCAAGAGCACTATGGTACAATGTAGACACCTCAATATCCTGATAAGGCTTCACACTCCTCTCCCCACCAAGTGTGGGTACTGACAACCATTCACGAGAATAATATTTAAGGCTAAGAAGAAGGCGAGACAATGAAGTGGAAGGTTAGCCCTGTTCTATCTGGCTACCACTAAGTCCCTGACCTTTTGAAGCAACACTGGATCATCATATAGAGCAATCGATATTTCTCCCAACATGGTATCCATACGCTCGTACGCATCTCCAATTACAGCCTTATCACTATATGAAAACTTTATCATCTTTCATATTGGCCTTGTGAACCCTAATAATTTTTTGTTTGCTGCCCAGAAATTATCATCCATCACTATTCTGTGAACTTTACCATTCTCCTCGTCTCCCGGACTACGTCTGAGTCCATCCTAATAGTCGCTTAAGATGAGGGATGTCAAGGCGAGCCTCACTTCCTTAAGGTGCCTTAACATGATGTAGTGATAATCGAATCTGATCTTCTTAGCTTTTAGAAGCTCGAGTTTCGAAATAGTTTGAAATATGTGCAAACACCTCGTGTGGTTGTGTATATATGTGACTACCTTTTTACCCTCTTTGCAATGATCCTTAATAAAAACAAATGGTTGCGTATATATGTCGCTACCTTTTTACCCTCTTTTTGTCCACAATATCCTTCATGAGAAGGTTCAACGTGTGAGCTAAGCAGCCTGACCAAAAAATATGGGGATAATGTCTATGAATTATTGAACCAGCTCCCTTGTAATTCGATGCCTTGTCAGTCACAACTTGAACAACATTATAAGGTCCAATATAGTCAATGGCCTTTAAGAGAATATTCGCAATATTCAGACTAGTATGCTCAGTTTCAGAGCAATCATAGTCATTCACAAACATAGCCTTACCCCCTGATACAACCATTATGTTTATCAAGGATTGATTCTTTACATTAATCCATCCATCAGAAATAATAGAGACCCGATAAGTTGGCCATTCATTTCTCAATGCACCTAGCTTACTGTCAATCCAGCTCCTCTCTTTATCTAGCAAACTTGTCCTCAATCTCTCATATTTAGGGGGCATATAACCCTTGAGAGCATTGTTTATTGCATATATCATTTCTTGAAACCGAGGACCCTTTACCATATTAAAAGGGATCCCATGAGCATAAAAACGTCGAGCGATTGCAGCATCGATATCCTCCCTTGCATGAGCATCAAACATATGGGCTATACTACCCCCAGCCCTTTTATTTAAACTTGAAGTATTTTGTGTCAACCCTGACCGCTGTGATAATGAAGTGAATACAGTTTGATCAAGCGACTTAATGCTTTCTTTTCGACTCAAACCAAACAAACGTTTAGCCTCAAACTCTTCTAACCTCAATGCATCTCTTTCGTGTTTCGATATTTTTGGGCAAAGAATTATCCCCTTAGACTTCTCCCCCGGTGAAAGGCTTAATAAATGTTCACGCACACATACGTAAGATCCTGTGAAAGGGGGCATCTCGACAGCCAAAATTACATTTCCATTTCCTCCCCCCACCTCCCAATTTCGTATCACAACCTACTAGAGTGACATAACGCCACAATGGCATTCGAGATAGTTCATCAACAACTTCATCTTCTAAATCTGTATTATTCCCTCCAAAATATTGAATGACTTCATCTGGTTTCATAATATAACAAAATAGGATACACTGCACAAGAGAGTATTACTTTATTAATCCCATCTCTCAATAGTCAATACATCTTCCTTGCTCACATCTTAATCTTATCTCACTAGGCCTCTCTCTCTCTCT
>NW_006499617.1:3997233-4009459 GCF_000471905.2 Amborella trichopoda | reverse complement strand
TAACTTACTTACTTACTACTACTACTACTACTACTACTACTACTACTACTACTTCTCTCTACTACTACTTACTTACTTACTTACTACTACTACGTACGTTCTCTCTCTCTCTCTCTCTCTCTCTCTCTCTCTCTCTCTCTCTCTCTCTCTATCTATATATATATATATATATCTCCCACACACCATTCCACTCATTTTATATGCCTTTCCTTCTCTCCCTAAACTTAGTAGAAGATAGACTTGTATAAAAAGGTCAAGAACATTCATAGTTTCTTGCGCACAACAAACCTTTAATAACTTTTTGGAACAAACTGTTAATAAGTTTTTGCGCACAAAGTAAATGATATAAGTGAATAAAAGTGATGATAATAAATTTCATGTCAATGTGATAGCCGAACTAAAAGAACCAAAATATAAAAGAGTCAAGATAAGGAGAGATATATAATGCACATGACAAAAGCGCAATGAATAATAAAGTAAAAGATATACAAAAACATATATATATATATTGAGAGAGAGAGGATGTACATGTGCTCTAAACCATAGAGACTATCAACCCAAAAAATAGAGGAGAGAGAGGATAAATTAAATGCACAAAATATGCAAATAATTAAAGTGAATATAAAAGATAAGAGTAAAAGTGTTCGCCCCATGGACCAATAAAAAACAAGTATGAAGACGACACCCTCCACCAACGACCACTATCATGAAAGCTCCAAGTGCCTTGATCCACGGCTGCACGCACTGGCCAACCCCTCCCGCCTGCCACCCTACACTAACGATCTCAAAAAAATAGATGAGTGCTGCCACGATACCTAAAAAATCGATTATGATAGACCCCAAGGCCACCATATGCCACTCAAAAACGAAAGAGGAATACAAAAGAAATAGGGACGAGGCTGCCAGCATCTAAACGGGCTCGAGATCCTCCAAATTGAAATCAAGAGGTGGGAGAGTTTCATTACGGGTAGGCTACGAGCTGGGTACTCAGTTGGACGTTTGCATCCACTTCTAGTTCATACTCTCGTGAAAGAGCGTACATGTCATTATGAACGTCCAGTAGCTCTCTCTCAGCTCTCCCAAAAATAGAACATGAGGCATCTAGAGCGGCTAACAATACGGCCTGATGCTCTCGGAGGCCCTCGTTCTCTCTAAGGGCCTCAAATATCAGCCAAAGTAGGGAGGAGGTTATTAAAAATAAGGGCTTCACTGGCTGCAGATGTCTCTGCATCCTTTTTAGTGCGTGAGGCCTCACCTTGGAATGTGCAGCCACACATAGTTACCGCCACCTGGAATACCATAGCACGGGGAGGACCGTAATTACGAACTATGTAATGGGGGAGGGGTTCACCACCTCGCAGTACAATCTCATGAAGCCTATTTTTAAAAGATATAGGAGGGAAGTCTATATTAGGTGCGTTGTAAAATATTTCCGGTCTAGGGAGGGGGGGGTGGGGGTGAGGGGGGGAAGAGGGAGGGGTGCCATATATTGAGGCATATCGGGGTCATAAGCTTCAAGATTATGGAGCGGCGCATTGGAAACTTGAGAAGAAGCGTCACTCATTTCTCCGTCCATTTTTTACCTACAAAATAACTAATTCTAATGATGGGGTTGGAGTTTCTAATATATAACATAAATATAGAAAAGAAGCACCATGATTCATTTACCAACTAAAAAAATAGCAAGATGTAGCAATTAATTATTGATATTAAAAAAAGATACAACACAATTAATATGTAAAGAAAATATAAAACACTGACAATTATAGCATCATGAATAATTTGGCAAACATACAACATAGTTACTTACTACAAAATGCTAAAATATATTGAAAAAATATAGAAAAAATATAGAAAAGAAGCACCTTGTTCCAATTTTCTTGTTTTTGAAATCCCAAGATATAAGTAGAATCAACAAATAAAATTTAAAAATTGTAATTAAACACACCACCTTTGCAATTAAATATACCACAATTCCAATGAAAAGTGTTACATTTACACAAAAAAATTACAGATCTAAGGAAAGGAAATTAAGAACATTAATAAAACTTAATACCAAAAGTAGCAAAGCGAATAAGAGAGAGGATAATGTACGGTACATGCCTCAAATTGCATAGAGTATGAGAGGGCGATGAGTACCCGTTTATTGTCTCACGTAATTCCTGACTGACAATTACATGTTTGTAAACTGAAGAGCTCATCATAAAACAAGCACTAAATAAATAACCCAACAACAATAACTAGTGCAGAACTATGGCCAATGGCCATAGACCCAACTAGTACCAGTATACCGAGGAGCGAAGCTCCTCAAGGTCATCTTCAACCACTTCAAAGTCACGAGCAATACGCTGGATAGTATCCTCAATTTTTGTAAGCTTGGCATTTACATCTTCAAGACTGGAGCAGATTAGGTCTAGCCGAACCTCAAGGCGCTCATAATCAGACCAAACTTGCAATGTATCTTTCATAAGACTATCAAACCTTAGACAGAAGACATCTGTCTTCGACAAAACTTCCTCAGCCTTGGAAACGATGGGCATTTCCCTATAGGGAGGTGGGACGGGGATAATAGGTATAGAGGTTGAGCCATTAGAGTTTGAAGTCATCTTTTATACCATATGAGACAAGTGTTATAAGTCAAGCCATATGTCGGAACTTGGAATATACATAGTACTCTTCAATTTTTATTTTTAACCTGACACTTTAATTAATGAATTTGTGAATGATGTAGAAAAGCGTACAAAGTTCCAATGTAACAATTCCTAGATTGGGAGGGAGGAGTCCAAATCCAAAGATTCTAAACTCCAAAGGATGCAATGTATGCAATTTTGAATTGGAAATGAGTGAAGTCTAGAATTATCTATAATAACCTTGTAGTCTCCTCCAAGCATAAAAGTGAATAATATTGTATTTTCGTCCAAACATATAGGTCGCATGTTATGAGAGGGAAAACCCCACTAGAATGGTGTAGAAAGAGTCTAGATTCTAGAAAGCTCCCAAGTAGTTTCTAACTTTATATATACATGTACTATATTTTATTACAACTACAAGTAGTGTAATGAAATTGAGTTCATATGATCTTTCTGTGTGAATAGTACGAATTCTATAAGTAAGCCTTCTTCATCCTTATTATCTAACAGCTTGAGCTTTTTTGGGTTTATTAGAGAGAGAAAATGAAAACATTCTATTTTTTCAAATAGAGAGAGAATACATATGGAGTTTCTAAGCTTTGGTTTTTTTAATGAAAATGGATGGGGCTAGAGCATCTTTGGTTGGGAATAATAGGGATATTGGTTAAGCCAATAAAGTATATACTTTGAAGCCATCCTCTAGGGAATACTAGATATGACTTAAAAGTCAACCTATATATAGGCACTTGGACTATACATGGGGCTCTTTTTCTTTGGATTATGATTCCTCACACAATATGGTAGTAAAATTAAGAGGACAACTATGAAATGGTATAGTACAAGTATGTTCGCAAGATAAAACCCTAATGATTAATAGGACATGGGTCCAAAATCGGTTTAATTCAAGAATAGATGCATATAGAAGAAGGAATCTGTGAAATTTCACAAAGAACATGCAAAGGAATGACCAATTAAAAACTAAAACGAAATGAAGGACTACACTACTATTACTGTTTGACAACGTACAATGAAGGATCGTATTACTGAGGAGTGAGGACACATTTGCACTTAGATATGTGCTTTTAGAGAGAGATACTTATCCCACACTGACTGTGGATATCACATTCTTAGATAATTGATAACCAGTTAGAGAAGTAATAGTAGATTTCTGACTTTCTAGCATGCATAGCAAATAAAAACTCATTCTTTATTAGTAGCATTTGAATGGTTACACCTAAGCCATAACACTTCATGTATCAATTATCAAACAGCAAGCGAAGTGACTAGTGCAACAAGCGAAGTGACTAATGGAAGGAAGAAAGAAAACAATTTATATGCACATAAATGTAATAATGGAGCAAAAACAATTATGCCACAACATGTAATATGTAACATGCTAGTATGTAGAGGGTAATATTAATGACCGTGTCTCTTCTTCTAGATGGGTCAATGACCTGTTGGGATGATAGGTATGATTTAGAGTACTTTTAGGGCTTAGGCCACTGTGAAAACAAGTGCACAAGTAATACATAATTTCAGATTGTGATAAGAACTTGGAACTCACACTTTCATAGCAAACAATCAGCACCAAAGTTTCAATAATATCATTGTAATGAAAGGTTAAGCTGCCGTACCTAAAATATAATTATGTATTAAATCCTGGGTACACAAATTCATGTATTTGGTGGCTTTTGAACCTAATAACAAATAAATATCAAGTTTGGCTGCTTTTGCAGTGGCTCATCTAAAGCTTAAAACAAGTTTGGGGTAATTACTATTAGACAGTTTATTGAATCAAAGGACGAGCATACTATGTTCCCTCGAGAGAGATATAGAAAGATTGAAAATGATAGAGAACAAAACACACAAACCCTAGTAACAAATCCCTATTATCTCACTAATCCCTGAAAGAACACACGGTTTTAGAAGACATCTTTCATGAAATGCAAGAACCTAGAAAGAGAAAGAGTACAAAAATGTTGGTTATTCTTACTGCTTGACAACACACAATGAGGGGACATATTACTGGAGACACATTTGCACGTAGGTATAAGCTTTTAGAGAGAGATACTTATCCCACACTAACCGGGGATATCGCATTATTAGATAAGTAATAACCAGTTAGAGAAGTAACAGTAGACTTCTGACTTTCCAGCATGCGTAGCAAATAAAAACTCATTCCTATAAGTAGCATTTGAATGGTTACACATAAGTCATAACACACTTCATGTATCAATTATCGAACAGCAAGCGAAGTGACTAGTGAAGCAAGCGAAGTGACTAGTGGAAGGAAGAAGACAATCTCAATGCACATAAATGTAATAATGGAGCAAGAAAATTTAGAAGACATTTTTCATGAAATAGCTATAGATAGAGAGAGAGAGATTGAAAGATAGAAAAAGGAAGAATACAAAACATACAAATCCCTGTAACAAATACTTATTGTCTCACTAATCCCTGAAACAACACATGATTTTAGAAGACATTTTTCATGAAATACACAAACCTATAGAGAGAAATAGTAGAAAAAATATATCTGGATTGAGGAAACTACTAAAAATGGGGAAAAAGCTTTGCAAGGAATTGAAAAATAGTAATAAAATTGCAAAATTATGTATTGCTAAATTTAAACTACTGAGTTTACAACTTTACATTACAAAAAGGAGTTTACAAAACATTTATGCAAAGAAAAAGATTGAGCAACATGATATAGGAATAGGGCTTGTTTTGAGATCACAAGAACAAGCTCGTGGAATAATGTCTATTGAGTCTACTACTCCCGCAAGAAATTGCAACAAGTTTATAAAACCATATTTTGCAAAAGATTAAACTGTTGGAGGCTTTGAGCTCACCAAGAAAGGAACACTATAAAGTATAACTATAAAGTACAAAGTACAACTATAAACCCCAAAGCTAACGGCTTATACTCACATATGAAAATCAAAAGCTTAGGTCTCCATTAGAGGACTGGAAGAGGAAGAAGTGATTATGAATGGGAGAAAAATAACAAAAAAAAGAGCCAAGGAAAATACTTTGCGGTTGTGGTGGTGAATGAGGTCGTGAGGGTTATGCTGGTGTGCTAGACCTAGACTTCTGGTTTGTCTCTATCGGTTCACAGTTGAGAGAGAGAGGTGGAAATAAGAATATGAGAAAGAGGTGAAATGAGATTCTGAGAATATGAGAGAGATGTGAGGGAATGATAAAGAATGGATATTCGGATGGGGTGGGGTCCTCCTTGTGAAAAGGATTTGAAGGGGTGTTAGAGATTTCGAAATGGAACGTGTAAGAGATGAGATTATATAACATTTTGGGCCAATCTTAGCCCTTCATACATGTTGGACGGTAGGATAAGTGGAAGTATATACATAGTATGGAAAGCATTAATATAATAGTTTACTATTTCAGACATAAATATAATACTTTAATAATAGATGGCCATTAATATGCATGAAATACTTATGAATAAAAAAATCTATTCGGTACTTTCCTTCCAAAACTACATGCCACCTTTAAGAAAAATCGTGGAACCGCACCACTATCTTATATAAAAACTTATGATATATTTGGTACTCTCCTTCCAAAACTACACGCCACCTTTTCACTTCATATCTAGTTAAATAAAAACTTAATTTTATATTTCCCAATATAAAAATGATAAATGGGTTTTCCCTTGTACATGCGACAAAGCATTGAACTCCTTCGGGATCACAAAATTATTTCGTTTCTTACCACTATGCAAGACATGAATATAACATTTTAAAATAAGAGGTGCATTAATATGCATGAAATACTCATGAGTGAGAAATCTATTTGGTCTAAAAAAAATCTATTTCGTCCTTCCAAAAACACTCATTACGTTCTCTCTCCAAGCATTCCCCCCCTCCCCCCCTCTCTCTCTATTGGCATGGTTTTATACATATTATTTGCCATCTATAAGCATCGTAAGCCATTGTGGTAGAACGACGGTTTTAAATTTGAATTGGAAAATGTAATCCATGTGGCGCTTACAGGATGTAAGTGCATATGCAATTTGGAGGTGCACCTTATTTGGATTGTTTAAGGTTGCAACCTTATAGAAACCACACCCTTTAGAAAGTATTTTTTTAGCCCAATTAACATAGGCCGTTCATTTTGTTGAGATGATTAAATCTAGGTCTTAGAAGGATTTTTTCATTTTCAATTTTTTTGGATGGCTTTATTATCATTAGATGAACAAAAATTTTGATTTTGAGTTTATAAAGGCTAGATCTTTAAATTCATAAAATGAATGGTCTATATTCGTTTTTGGAGCGGACTCATTTCGACCATATCTAGGGTTGAAATTGAACAATTTTTTTTTTTTTGAGGGGGGAGGGCGAGGATTGATTATTGAGGTGAAGAGAGTGTGTGTGCAAACTTTGGGGTAATAGTAATACAAATATCACAAACATGGCTTTCTAGAAGTGCCGTTGCATTATACTATAATACAACTGTTGCATTGGATCATTGCTCCATGAAAAATTTTGGAGATTAAAGGAAAAGCTCTCTAAGAAATAATTTTGGATCTCTTAAATACACCAAACATGGTTTTTAAAAGTGTGGTTGCATTATACTATGATACAACCAATGCATTATATCCATGCCCATGATTAAATATTATAGTTACGAATAACTGGGAAATTAAACACATGTGGTCACCACTTGTGCTGACCATAACTAGAAACCCTAAAACAAGATGTGCCCTAAAGACCACATCTTCTCAAGGAAATGATTTCATGCAACGGTTGCCCTAAAACAGTATATGCCCTAAAATAAGATATGCCCTAAAAAGTATTGTTTTTAGCCCAATTAACACATGCCGTCTATTTTGATATTAATCTCAAGAGAAATGATATTATGAGACCCTTCCACTCCCATGTGAGTAGGACACCAAAGAATCAACATCAAATTTGGCATAGAACTCTGTAAAGTTATCATATGTGTATGGCACTTAATTTTTCTAGAGATTTGTATCAAGTTTGATGGTGATCATTTGGAGTCTTACTCACATGAGTATAGGAGAGTCTCATAGGATCATTATTATAATCATCTCAATAATCAATCTCAAAAGAAAAAGATTTTCAATAGGAACCCAAGATATGGTAGACAATGATTGAGATTAAGAGAGTATGTACGCAGAATTTTGGGTCTCTTAAGTATACCAAACATGGTTTTTTACAAGTGTGTTAGCATTATACTATGATACAACAGTTGCATTAGATCAATGCCCGTGATTAATTATCACAGTTGCGATTAACTGGGGAAAATTAAACACATGTGGTCACCACTTGTGCTGACCATAACCACAAACCTTAAGACAAGATATGCCCTAAAGACCATGTCTTCTTAGGGAAATGATTTCATGTAACAGTTGCCCTAAAACGATATGGGAAATGACCTTGCGAGACTTCCCACACCCATGTATGTAGGACCACAAAGGATCGCCATTAAATTTGGCACAGATCCCTAGAAAAGTAAAGTCTCATACCCAAGTGATAACTTTGCTAGAGATATGTGCCAAATTTAATGGTGATCCTTTGGAGTCCTACACACATGGGTGTGGAAGGGTCTCATAGGATCATTACTCTTACTATAATCATATCAATAATCAATCTAAAAAAAAAAAGATTTTCTATTAGAACCCTAGATATGGTAAAAAATTATTGAGTTTAAGAAAGTGTGTATGCAGAATTTTGGGTAGCTTAAGTACACCAAACATGGTATTTTAGAAGTGTGTTTACATTATACTACGATACAACCGTTGCATTAGATCAATGCCCATGATTAATTATCACAATTACGATTAACTGGGGAAAATTAAACGCATGTGGTCACCACTTGTGCTGACCATAACTAGAAACCCTAAAACAAGATATGCCTTAAAGACCATGTCTTCTTAGGGAAATGATTTCATGGAACGGTTGCCCTAAAATGATATGGGAAATGACCTTGTGAGACCCTTCCACACCTATGTGTGTGGGACCCCAAAGGATCGCCATTAAATTTGTCACAGATCTCTAGAAAAGTCAAGTTCCACACCCATATGATAACTTTTCTAGAGATTTATGCCAATTTTAATGGTGATCCTTTGGGTCCTACACACATGGGTATGGGAGGGTCTCATCGAATCATTACTCTTACTATAATCATATCAATAATCAATCTCAAAAGAAAAATATTTTCTATTGGAACCTTAGATATGGTAAAAAATTATTGAGTTTAAGAGAGTGTGTATGCAGAATTTTGGATATCTTAAGTACACCAAACATGGTATTTTAGAAATGTGCTTGCATTATACGGTGATACAACTGTTGCATTAGATCAATGTTCGTGATTAATTATCACAATTACGATTAACTGGGAAAATTAAACACATGTGGTCACCACTTGTGCTGACCATCACTAGAAACCCTAAAACAAGATCTGATTTAAAGACCATGTCTTCTCAGGGAAATGATGTCATGTAATGGTTGCCCTAAAACAATATATGCTCTAAAACAAGAGATGCCCTAGAAAGAATTGTTTTTAGCCCAATTAACACATGTCGTCCATTTTGATATTAATCTCAGGAGAAATGACACTATGAGACCCTCCCACACCCATGTGTGTAGGACCCCAAAGGATCACAATTAAATTTGGCATATATCTCAAGAAAAGTTATCATATGGGTGTGGTACTTGACTTTTTTAGAAGATATGCCTATGGGAAAATTAAACACGTGGTCACCACTTGTGATACCGTAATTAGAAACCCTAAAACAAGATTTTCCCTAAAGACCACATTTTCTCAGAGAAATAATTTCATGCAACAGTTTCCCTAAAACAATGAGTAATGATACTATGAGACCCTCCCACACCTATTCCTTAAAACAATATATGACCTAGAAAATATTTTTTCTAGCGGAATTAACATAGGTCATCCATTTTAATAAGATGCTTAGATCTAGGCCTTAGGAGTAATTTTTCTAGGGTTCCAATTGAAGTATTTCTCTCTCCCTACATTGCTCCCCTCTCTCTATTTTACTATCTCGATCCTCATACCCGTCGTAGTGCACATCTCTTTAAATTTTTCTCTCTCCTATCCTTCACAGTAAACATGTACACACTGATCCACTGAATTCCATTTTACCATGTCTCCTGTGTACTCTTAACTAATTTTATATCTATTTTTTAAGAGTAACGTATACGCCGTTCATCTAATTCCAATGATTGACATTTATGTACTGTCACTCACTCTATCCTGTCAGCGCCACATGTTGCTCCTAGCTTACGATACCAAAAGAGAGAGAGAGAGAGGAGGGGGGGTAGGGGGGGGGAAAGTTTAGATTACTCTTTTTGGGGTATTTTAAGACCGAAAAGACTTTTCACTCAATAAGTATTATATGCATATTAATGCACATCTATTCATGTCTTGAATAGTAATAAGATAAGAACGAAATAATATTGCAAAAACCTCTAATTGATCATCTCACATTTAGATGTATGAGTACAGAACAAAAAAATATTTTGAGTCCTAAAAATAGTGTACATTGCAATACATTATCTAGACCATTTATTTGATTTTAACCATTTTTGGAGTTTATACTTTTATAATTAAATTTGATAATAGATTTTGAGATAATCCTAGTAATTTTTTGACATAAATTACATGGTATGAAAATTTTGGAGGTGCGCCTTAGTTGGATTGTATAAGGTTGCAACCTTATAGAAACCACACCCCTTTTTCAATCGGGCTTCAAAGGCTATGGATGATAGGCTTAGTTCTAAAGAGTACAGTTCAATAAATTTTGAATGTTATATATATAAAAAAAAAATCCTATCCTGTCGACGTATGTACGTTCATTAAGTACAATGATTGACATTTGTGTACTTACATCCTATCCTGTCAACGCCACCTGGAATACATTTTTGTAATTTCCCTTAAGATTTAAGACATTCAAACTGATGCTCCAGGAGAGTGTAGTTTGGGACATTCACTAGAATATTCTCCAACTCATGATCTTGACATTGATATATATGGTTATGTAAAAGTAATGAATTTTAACTCGTAAAAATTGTGCATTTCCTAACACATTTTCTAGACCGTTATTTTTAAGGAATTTTGATTGCTCATAGATACGCTAGATTTGCACCTTCTTTTAGCATTCAATTTCATCATATGAGAAAAAAAATAGATTTTTATGCTAGATTTTTAGGTTGACGCCTTATACAAACCTTAACAGGGGAAAGTTTACTTTATTTATCGTTGCCAAATTGTAGAATTTGAAGTCCGGCTCTCTCTCTCACTCAAAAGGCTCAAATGCATTCCACATTTGCAAGTAATGTGTTATGCGACAGAAATATATTTCACTAATATATTTTTTTTTTTGACCATTGTATGCCTCCGCAGGGGCTATTTCACTAATATATTTCACATACATATATTTTTCTCATCCTCATGAGCATTTAAAGTTGACATGTAGTTTGGGAGATTTCGTGTACTTTCGGAGATTGCACTCATTCTAGGTAAGTAGGGACATAGAACTAAGTTCTGAAATCTGAAACATACATTTCAATTATTTTTATTCTAGGTAACTAGGGTTATAGAACTAAGTTGTGGAGTTTCATCAAAATTGTGATGATAGAAGTACAAAACGTTCAAGAGGAAGCCCACAAAATAATTTCAAAGAATTTTAATGAGGCGAAATTGGTGTAAGATACTGAAAAATTGTAGGAATTGTTTCAAAACTTGAGTCCAATTCATTTAAAGAAAACATGCTCATTCAAATATTTAAGATTTTCAATGAATGTGACTACAAATAAGAAAGGCCATGGTTTTTTAATGAGGTGTCAAATTTATTTATATGTTTACACTTTACACCGTGATCAATTCCAAACTATCCTTCAATTCATGATTTTTTTCATGCTTTCTTTCTTTCTTTCGGGTTTTGTTTAGAGATGGATGGGGGTCTAGAAAACCCATATTGAGATGGGAGAGACTAAGGAGAGAGAGCACGAGGTGCACAGAAATATGGACTTGGCGTGCACTGTAGAAAAAATGACACATCATCATTTCACTTTTGGGAAATATGGACTTGACGTGTATTAATTTTGGGAGATTGCACTCATCATCATTTCTATTTTAGGAAATATGGACTGGATTATCCAGTTGATTTTGAGAAAAGATATATATTTGAAAGGAAAAAAATTTGGTATGCCAATGTGACTAGAACTAAGTAAGGCTATGGTTTTTTAATGAGGCGTTAAATTTATATGTTTACACTTTACACCGTGAACAATTCCAAACAAACCTTCAATTCATGATTTATTCATAGTTAATTTCTTTCTTTCGGGTTTTGTTGAGAGATGGATGGGCTCTAGGCCTCTATGACTCTAGACAACCCATATTGAGATGGGAGTGACTAAGGAGAGAGGAAGAGGGAGAGAGAGAGTGTTAATTAAAAAACCAAAATTAAAATAAAAAAGGAGAGGGATTTGAATTGAAATCTAAGGATGTTGCGGGAGGGTATAAGATATATCATTATTCTTTTAATTTTTGTGTACAATTAAGATTGAATAGATTTTGAGATTGTAAGTATT
>NW_006499617.1:3938382-3997213 GCF_000471905.2 Amborella trichopoda | reverse complement strand
TATATATATATATATATATATATATTAATGCACCTTATAATTAAAATAGTTTATTCCCCAAATAATTTTGTGATCTCCAAAGAAGTACAATGCCCTTTAACATCTACAAAGGAAACATATATATATATATATATATCTTGTTGGTAAAATATAAGAATCATTTCTCTTTTCTTAAACTAATGTGAAGTGAAAAAGAAATTTATAATAAGTTTTTGTTTGAATACATTGTTATATAATTTAGTCATGCAGTTCCACGTTTGTCCTTGTCCTTCCATATGAGCATTTAAAGTTAAAGTTGACAAGTACTATTGGAAAAATGACACATCATCATTTCTCTTTGAAGAAATATGGACTAGACGTGTGCTTACTTTGGAGATTGCACTTATCATCATTTTTATTTTGGGAAGAGTAATGGACTAGATTATCCAATCGTTTTTGGGAAAAGATAAATATTTGAAAGAAAAAGATTTTGCATGTCAATGGCCTGGATTATCCACAATGCCGTTTAGCATGTACAAGGGAAAACATATTTCCCTTTATTAGTCTTTTATACTACAGTGAAAGCCGTCGAACAAGGCTCTAGAAAAAGTTTATATAACCTTACACTGTTGGAAGTAATCTAAAAAGGTACACATCTAAAATCCCTCAAAGAAAGTTGTTTTCATGCTCTCAAAAAAACGTATGTCAACCTCGGTATATACGTATAAAAAAATGGACCCGGTTTCTCTGCGGCCAAGCCTGCATATGTAGACATGCGGGCCTCTTAATAAATCTATTTTTTGAGATGGATTTTAAGAGTTCATTTTTAAGGACGTGTAATCTCTAATATGGAGATCGTGAATATGAAAAAATAAATAAATTTTAAAAAGTAGAAATAATAATTATAGTAAGAAAACATTTGGACCATTGGTTTCTATTGTTTTTAGATGAAACATCTGCTTGCATCCATCTTTAAGATGGATGCTTTACATTTTCTGGATGGCATACGTAGAAATGTGGTCCAGCCTGCATGAAACAATTTTCCTTATAAAAATCATGTATCTTCTAACAAAGTATCTCAATCATCTACTTTCAAAATTTTAAATTTTTCGTAGATTTACTCAATCAGTATTATTTTTTAAGTTTCAAATTTCATTAGTCGAATTGTGTGCGTTGCATAGAATTGAAATAAGCGATTGTGTAAATAATCGTATAAATATGTAATGGAGAGTATGTAGTATTGTAATGGGCATCCACGTAAATCGTCACAAAAATATGCAATGCAAGATTACATTGATATGTGATAAGCGATCATATAAATGATGACATGATTTTGGAGTAGGAGAGTTCATAGATATGGAATGAGAAATATATTTATTAGGCAAAACTCAGATATATATCCATCATCATTTGATTTTAATATAGGAATATGCAAGAAATGAAGACACAATATGTATAATTTCTTGGTAATTAAAATATGTAAATAGTTGAAATTTGAAAAAATATTCAAGACGAATAGCACTTTGATTATATATTTAGGAATGGCTCAAGGCTAAGTGATTGGGGTGCTAAGTCACCACAATATTACATCTTTGAGCTCCAATCCTACCGTGGTTAGCGAACTCCATCCCCACTATACTACCTAAAAGAATATCCTTTTTTTTTTTTGGTCTTTTTATTGTAACCTTATTTGATGATTATTTACATAAAACCATCTCAATTCCTATTTTTTATAATTTTGAGTAATTGAAATTTTTTATTTACTTTTTAATTTTTATCTTGCGAATTCAAATAAGTCATACTCATAATTGAAATTTCATTTATAAGAATCATTTCTCTTTTCTTAAACTAATATGAAGTGAAAAAGAAATTTATAATAAGTTTTTGTTTGAATACATTGTTATATAATTTACTCATACAGTTCCACGCTTTTCCTTGTCCTTTCATATAAGCATTTAAAGTTAAAGTTGACGTGTACTGTTGGAAAAATGACACATCATCATTTCTCTTTTGAGAAATATGGACTTGACGTGTACTTACTTTGGAGATTACACTCATCATCATTTCTATTTTGGGAAGAGTAATGGACTGGATTATCCAATCGTTTTTGGGAAAAGATAAATATTTGAAAGAAAAAGATTTTGTATGCGAATGGCTTGGATTATCCAGACATCTTTTAACGGCAGGATGGACAACCACTTGGGTTAGCATAAAATAACCTGCGCCGCAGGTAACTAATGCTATGTCAGGCATGTGCGCCGTTGAGAGGGAAGATGATGACCCGCTTCATTTATACGCTTTTTCTCGGGGCTCTCGCCGCTCCTACTCTCTCTCTAAATGAATGTTCTTTGAGCCTCTCTCTCTCTTACGAGATACTCTCCGTTATTGCACGTTCTCTCTCTATCCAACAGCTAATGATGGGGTCTCACGCCACTAAGGAGTGGGAGGGTCTCACATGATAATTTCTCTTAAAAAAGATGAATTTGTATTTTGCATATTAGGGAAAAGGTAATGAGGAAAGCTGATCATCATTTAAATCTGCCGGGTATATTAAAATTGGGAGAGATTTTCTTCGTTTTTGGGGAAGGGTCATGATCACGATGTCATCTGTCATGATCACGTGTATTAAAATTCCAGCATACCGGTTGAATTTGAAAAGGCGGCTTCTCAGTTTTCACGCGTTTTCAAAACTCCGCCGTATCATGTATATTGTTTTCAAATCTCCGTTGTTTCATGTAAATTGTTATAATCCCTCTAACCTTTCCCTCTCTACACTATAAGAATCTTTGGTTCTTCAGTTGTTGAATTTGGAATATAACTCTCTCTCTAGACCAGGGCCTCTTTCTCTCTCTAGGTTGAAAAAAACTAGAAAAGCTTTACCTGGGTTCTAACCAGATCAACAGAAGCATACTAGAGGAGTTGGGAGATTTGCAAGGTAACGCAATCTCGATCTTTCCAACAACTCCATTACTGGCTTCAGTAACAGTCTAAATAGTTCTACTTTCTAAAGTGATTTTTACAGTAATTCGTTTGTGGCTTCTTTCAGCATAATTGTGTGGCTTCTTTCAGCTTACTGTGATTTCTTTCTTGAGGTTTATTGAAGTTTATCGTCTTGATGAGTATAGATTTATCGTTTCCTAGTAGGCTGATTTTGATCATGTTGGAATCTTATTTAGGTACTTATTTTTTTAGAGTTGTATCTAAGTCCATTGGTACAATTTGATTTTAAAGAAAAAAATGTATCTATGTACCTATGGTCTTAGATGCATACAACTCTAAAAAATTTGAATTGGTACATTTAAATAAAAATATATAGTGTATTTATTTTTAGTATTTTGTATGAATTTTTTTCTTGATTTATATGCATTAAAATTACTACGAGTATCTCTTTTCATAACTGTCCAGTTTTCCATATAACATGTGGTAAACTCCCATTCATTGACCTTCACTTGAGGTCAATCAAAATAAGTAGTGTATTAAAAATAAATAAACTACTTATTTTTTGGAGTTTTATGTATCTAAGACCATTGGTACATATTTTTCCTTAAGATATGATGTTTTTTTAGAGTTTTATCTATGTCTTTGTTTGATAATCTCAAATTAGATTACTGATAAGTTCAAAGATTGCGGTTTCTGTCAGAGTTTTGTTGAACGTCACAGTCTTACTTATTGTTTTGTAAAATTCATTGTGTGAACTTTTTTCTTTCTTGATGACTTGTTCTCACATAGATGAATTTTTCAGTACTTATTAAAGAAGAAATATTTTTAAAGAGGAAATATTTTTATTTGAGAAATGTTGCTTGAAATGTTGTATTCATGCACATTATTTCTTGAAAACTTTGTAGGAGTTTTTCTGTAACTATATGCGAAATCTAATTACATCTGCAGTTCCCATTGCTGGCCTCAGTCACAGTATTTATAGTTATACTTTATAAAGTGATTTTTGCAGTGATTCTTTTGTGGCTTCTTTCAGCATAATTTTGTGTCTTCTTTCAACATTTTGTGATTTCTTTCTTGATGTTTATTTAAGTTTATCTTCTTGATAAGTGTTGATTTCTTGTTTCCTAGTAGGCTGATTTTGATCATGTTGGAATCTTATGTAGCTACTTATTTTTTAGAGTTGTATGATCATTGGTACATTTTGGTTTTAAAGAAAAAAAATGTATCTATGTACCAATGGTCTTTAGATACACACAACTCTGAAACTTTAGAATTGGTACATTCGAATAAAAAATGTCGTGTATTTTTTTGTAACAGGCTTATTCATTATTTCTTAAATTTTATTGTATGAATTTTTTTCTTCTTGATATCACATTTATGATTTGAGGTTTGTGTTTTTAGATGATGAACAAAACAGGCTTATTTATTATTTAGTAAATTTTACTGTATGAATTTTTTTCTTGCTTGATATAACTTTTATGAATTTTACGGGAATTATTTTCATTGAATAAAAATATGTAGTGTATTTTATTTATTTGAGATTGTTGTATGAATTTTTTTCTTGCTTAACCTTCATTAAAATTAGTACGAGTATCTCTTTTCATAATTGTCCAGTTTTCCATAGAACATGTTGTAAACTCCCATTCATTGACCTTCACTGGAGGGCAGGGTAATCTGAAAGAATAATGGTTGTGGGAACATCACAAATGTTGCATATGGGGCTCATATTAATTTTTTTTTTTCAAACACTCATAGCAGTTTCTAAGGATTTGAAAGCTATATGTAGCTTGATAATCACAGTTAATATATGTTTTTTATAGCAAGCCATGTAAACGTGATGATCTTATGATTTAAATAAGTTTCCGGAGTTGATGAAACAGTGCATGATTTGACTCATTTTTCCTGAAAAGGCTGCCACATGTTTTTTAGGTATTAGCTCCCACTGAGAGTTTTCTTGAACAAGGAGATTTCAAAATTGTTTTGTGGAATTTACGTCTTAATAGTTGTGATGCTTATTCTAAAGCAGTATTGTAGTGGCTTCATTCTATCAATAGAGCATCTGACATCTATAAAATTTGTTTCCAATAGTGATAATGAAAAAGCGATGCGTAGGAGTAAGGTAGTTATTTGAGCCCTTGAATGTTAACTATGACTAATATGTGCGAGCCTTGAAGTAAGTGTCTATAATGATGGAATAAGGTTGAACAGAGCTAACACCACCCAATATGTTCAATTTTTTAATGGTTACCATATCTCATCGTGTGTTTCCTTGGCCTTCTTGCTTGAAGTCAATGTTTGCACAGAGGAAGACAATCGTGGAGGGAGAGCAACATGAAATATTGCTAGAAGATGCTTAGGCTCTACCATCTTTACCCCTTGGAACGCTGAAGAAAACATTGTCTGAATGGGAGTCCCAGATCAACTAGGGCTGTTTATCATTGAAGTGTCCCTCAACCTCTGAAAATCTGTCTCGTGGTCTCGTGATGGCCTCCTCCTCTTTCTTCCCTCCTGTATTGGTGACCGAATCCTCATCTGAGGAAGAGGACCTCTCCGAGGTCTTGTAATTGGTCCCAGAAGCCCTACAATAAAATGGAAATCATGGGTAAGAAAGAGAAAATGCTCAAGGCAGGGAAATTGGTATTTTCCAGGGAGATTGCTGTAGTGGAGGAGTGTATTCCAGTTGAGTAGAACTGGAACATGGCACGAAAAAGGAGGAGACCTTGAAGGAGAGAGGTGCAAAGATTGGTTGAGGAGTTTCCTTACGACCCTCAGACCCGTATCCCCTCTGGCGTCACCAAAGGTGGAACGGAATTTCACATGTACCAATGATCCTCTTGGAACATTAGGAGTGAGGGATTCTAGTAAGAAGTGGGCATTGATACAACTATTGGGGGCTTCCAAACACAGATCATGCTTCTTCTAGCATTCTTGTTGTCTTCCCCTAATGTGAGGGGTATGTGTGAAGTTTTTGTTCTTTCTTTTCATGCATGGTGGTTTTTAAATATGGCCTTCAATCTCTCTGGTTTTTTGTGACAATCTTTTTATTTGACAATTTCTAATGTGGTATGTGTGAACTATGAACTTATAATTTTGGTGACTATTTTTTATTGGTCCAAGAATTATGGTGTGAACTTTATACATATGTTTTTTTTTTTATAGTCTTTACTCATTTTATATCTACTTTGTTAGTCTTGTATGTGGCTTTCTTATTTCACTATGTTTCTTTATGTTAGCCATTGATAATGGTGTCTGTGTTGGTTGTTGATAAAGGTGTCTGTGTTAGCTGTTGAAAATGGTTTATGTATTGTGGTGTTTATGGTTTTAAAGTGTATTTTTAAAGAGTGATGATCCTATGTGACTCTCCCACACCCATGTGGGTAGAATCCTAAATGATCACCATCAAATTTGGCACCGATCTTTTGGAATATGAAGTCCCACACCCGTGTGATAACTTTTCTAAAGATCCATGCCAATCATAATTGTGATCTTTTGGTTCTACTCACATGGGTGTTGAAAATGGTTTCTACTGTTTATGTTGAAATTAGATTATGTTTTTGCAAAACTATAGACTTCTTTTTTGTTTGAAACTCCCCTTATTTTCCAAACCATAAAATTTATGTTGCTGCCCTTGCCTGCTACATGTCTGCCCTTGTCTCTTTGCCTAATGCATATCTTCTTCCATCCTCTCTCTAAGGCTACAATGGATCATGTTTCTGATCTTTGTGCATGTATGGGCGTGCACGAAACTTACACTTTAGAATTTTTTTAATCCGATTGTATTACTCCAATGAATTAGTGTGATGTTCTAATGTTAGGCATACATTGATAGAATGGAACAATTTACAGTCCCTTATCAATTTATTGTCCATGTACAGTGTTTAGTTTGGCTTGTAATATGGCAAGCTGAAATACACTATCTTTCAATTACTGGATACGAATTGGAGCTGAATGGCAAAAAAATTTATGCAAAACTCTCCAGTATATGTCAATTTCTAAAGTTCTGCAACCATGTTTTTTTTATGTGCTACCGATTCTCTCAGCTTTTGAAATCCTTAATTTTTTTGTTGGAAAGCTTTTGATTTTAGGGAGTGCTCTCTCCCAACCTTTGCAATGCGTTTGGCTTCATGTGGTTTGGACACGTTGTGTGGGAGAGGGAGGTAGTGGCAAGAGAGATGTATTTTGAGAAAACCATGTAGAGAGGAGAGGCCGTGACTGAGAGGAGAAAGGCTAAGGGTCTTACACCACTATTTGTGCCAAGGTCGTTAAGGAACTATGACGTAATTTCCATTGCTTCCACCCTAGAACAACTCGTGCCATTGCTTCCAGCCAAACATGGAAACGAAGTGCAACTAACATGAAAAAAGAATCATGTATATGCCAACCAGCTCATTATTAGAATTGGATAAAACATAGAATATCTAGGATTTATTATTGGTGAACTATTGCAAACATGAAAACGGCATGCAACTAAATCCTGTAGAGAATATCTAATAAGAGTACAAAAGTTGAATACAACATAGGCTGCTATGTTGTTTTCCTATTGATTTACCACTGCAAAAATTTAAAATGACAAGCAAAAGAAACCTGTAGAACACAGTCTAATAAAATCATAAAATTAATGCAACAACAGCATAAAGTTTGTAGATCTGTTGATGCCAAGCTACTGAAACTCCAACATCCCCCATTCCCTTAGATGCTTCTATTTTGTGCAGAAAACCTATACTTCTCCTTGACCTCTAATTTTTAACCATTGTAACCTAGAATTCTCCTTGACCTCTAATTTTTAACCATAGTGCTGCAGACAACATAGTCTCACTATTGATCCATAAACACCAGCGAAACATGCTACTTGGTTCGTAATTATGACACAGTGTGAAAGGGAGAGAGAAGGAGATGAAGAGGGAGAGAGAGAGTAGAGAGAAAGGTTGCGCGAGGAGTTAACTTTGATGAGAGAGAGGCGCTTGCATGTGGAGAAAGCTTGATGAGAGAGAGTCCTGCCTATGGAGGGGATACCTTGTTGATAAAAGAGAAAGAGAGTCGCAGGAGGGTAAATATTAATAAACAAATGTGACTAAGCCAAAAAAGATTTGAGTTTCACTTGAATTTATTTGACACATTTTTTGAGAGGAAAGTCAAATCTTTTTTATTGAACTAGAAATCTTTATAAGGTTATCCTTCCAAATGGTTCTTAGTTCTTACCTTTAATCTTAATCATTTTCCTTGGCCTTCGAGAAAATTGCAATTTTTGGTACATCTTGGTACTTAGTCTTTCAAAGTTTAGTCTTCTTCGCTCCCTATTTCTGAGTCTTTGTTTGCTTTGTCTTTTTCACTGTCTATATTTGTGTCTTTCTTTCTCTAAGGAAAACGTCTAGTTTTTAGAGGAAAACCTCTAGTTTTTGTGGGTGCACTAGCATATGCACCACAAGTTTTTTTATAGAAAAGACTATTGCTGGACTATTAATCCTTAGGAAAATATTTCATGAATCTAGTAACACCCTCAATTATACGAAATTTTCATCTTTCAACACATTATCTAGACAGTGTATTTTCAATATTTTCATATGTTTATAGATCTACTTGATTTTAACCATTTTTTGAGCTTAAAATTTAATAATGAAAATATGTTTTAGATAATCTTAAAAAAAATTGCTACAAATTTCCATATTATGATAAAATTTAGAGGTGCAGCTTAATTGGATTGTTTACGATTGCAACCTTTTAGAAAGTAGGAACCACACCCTACAATAAATCAAGCCTTTTTTTTTAGGGTAATTACTATAGGTAAATACCCATTGATGTGTCACAATTAAGACCTAGATCTAAGAATGTCGGGATCACGATCTTAAAATTATTGGAGCAGGTATCTAATTTGTTCGGGAACCACATCTACAATGTTACGGAACACGTTCCGTGAGAAAATAGGATCGAGATCTGTGATAAAGGGGAAGCGATCTCCATTGCGAATGGGAACGTGATCTGTGTTTTATAAGGAGCGAGCTCCATTATGTATGGGATCAAGATCCAGATAAAGCGAGCTCCATTTTGAATGGGAGCACGATTCCTGATTTAGAGGGAGCAAGCTCCCAAGTGAATGGGATCAAGAATCCAAAAAATTGGAGTGAGATCCCGAAAATTTAGGAACGGGTTACGAGCGAGATCCCGCCACTGGAACGCCGGAGCGAGAGCACCACCCTAAGGTGGCGCTCTCGATAACTATGATTTGTCCTACCATCTTGATAGGGTTCGGAATACTTTGTGAATCTAGGCTTGTGCTACATTTGCTTAGATAATGGCTTCAGCAATAAGCAAAATGCAGTGCAGTTAACTTGTTCTAGGTATGAATAAGTTCCATCTCCTTTGATTATCTAAAGGATTTACTTATAGCCAAATTTGGGAATATCTTGGGATGAAAGTACTTAGATTCTCCTGAGCTTCGATTGATTAATTAAGATAGTGAACTTATAACCTACTTGCTAGTATTTTTTATTTGAAAAATGCTTGAGTGTATTTCAAAGCAACACTTTGGTTTTATTGTTCGTTCTTAAATTGCTTTTGTAGAGAGAAAAAGACGTGGGTTTGAGTCCCATATTGAAGATGAGAGAGTTTGTTGAGCTGTATTTAAGAGCATGCATTCTCTTGCAATATACTCTAAGTATAAATGAAAGAGAAGGCACATGTGTGGAGCACGCGAAGCGTGCAATGCGTACACACACATATGCATGCATGTGTGCGAGGGCATGGGCGCAAGTGCACTTGATGGTGCACTTCGCATCGGCACATGAAACGCCCCTCTCCCAAGCACGTGTGCGGGTCAAGCTTGTGGCTCGTTATCTTTTTGTGTGCCGAACTTATAGGGGGATCCAACTGTCATCTAGCTGTTAATGTGTGTGGAGGCTTGTAACAACAGTCATCAAGTGCATATAACTCATGTAACTTGTACCTATTGGGATGCCTGTAACTAAATGTAACTTGTAGCTGTTGGGTGGTGCATGTAACTATCACAACACTAAATGGGCAGCCTCTTGGTGCTCTATAACAAGGGCCCTCCTACTGAAACGATTTTGGAAACTTAGAACAATATTTAAGTCTCTCTCAATAGACTATTCTCTACAATTCCAGCAAGCAAACCCATGGGCTAACTCTCTCTCGCTCTACTCGATTTTATCTCTCTATACTATCAAGACTCTGGTGTATATTTGTGGGTTCCCAGCTCAGGTGTATAGAGCTTAGGAACATTGAAAAAGACCTCTTTATTTTCCTGTATACCGGGGACGAATTGCCCTTCTTATGCACATCAAATAATCCATCGAAGGTGGACAAATATCGTCTTAAGATAGCGCTTATGTGTGCCAGAAAACAAGAAGAGTTCGAGATCCTGTTTTTGTAAATTGTACCATTTTCTGCCCCATTTCACCCAATTATTTCCATCAATTCAAGATGATATTCATGGGTGAAAGAAAGGAGATTGCTATGACTTCTTGGAAGTCATGAATCACGACATTACTTGACTCGAACGCTTCAATGGGATGAATTGCAAGAGATGCCAACAAAAGGTTCTTTTTTTGCCTACAACTCTCAAAGTGACTTACATAGTCAAGGAGCTAATGCCTGCACCACCGCCTCCATCGGATGACTCCACTGACGAGCAAACTCAATCAGATGAATGGAGGATGATTATATATGCAAGGATCATATCTTAAATGCCTTGGCAGACCATATCTATGACATGTATGCCTCCATTGGCACGGTGAGAGGGCTATGGAAATTAACTTGAAACCAAGTACCTTGCAGAAGAGTATGGTAACAAAAGATTTCTGATCTCTAACTTTTTAGATTTTAAATTCATTGAAAACAAACATTTTCTTTCTCAAGTATATAAGTTGCAGCTTGTACTCAATGAACTCAAAGATTATAGTATTTCTTTGGATGAATATTTCTTAGTAGGCTCAATAGTTCATAAGTTACCCCCATATTGGAGAGAGTACTAAAAGAAGATGAAAGACAAGAAAGTTGATATTGATTTAGTCCAATTTCAAAGATCTCTTCGAAATGAAGAAGAGAATAGACTTAGAGTGGCAAACCTTGTTGAGCAAAAAATCTAATGCTCCTTATAACAAGCATCCTTTCTTTTCTAAGGTCCATAATGAAAATTATAAAGACCAAAAGTCAATTGCCAACAAAAATAAAAAGAAAGCCACTTGTTATGTATGTGGAAAACCGGGACATTATACAAGGGAGTGTCGACACCAGAAAAGGCTCAAAAGGCCTAGAGACCAAGTGAACTTGACCACTGAAGAAAATTTTGTAGCAAAGGTCGCCAAAGTAAATATGATCGATAAAGACAATGGATGGTGGGTCGATACTGGCGCTACCATTCAGGTGTCTAATGACCGAGACCTGTTTAAGACTTTTGAACTAGTAGATGATGGTAATTCAATTCAACTTGGAACCCAAGCTATGAAAAATGTGCTTGGAAAAGGTACGATGAAACTAAAGTTTAGTTTGGGCAAGGTACTCACCTTAGAAAATGTGTACTACGTATCGGATATGAGAGAAGAAACCTTGTTTCAGGATGTATCTTGAACAAGAAGGGCTTTAAAATGATCATTGGGTCTGACAAACTCATCTTGACCAAAAATAATGTATTTGTTAGCAAGGGATACTCATGTGACGTGACATTTAAGTTTGATATAGTGAATGAAATAAATAAGTCTTATGCGTATATTGTCTTCTTGTAATGTATGGTATGGTAGATTAGGACATGTTAATTGTATTTCAATTAAATCTTTGGTTAAACTAGAACTGATTTCTAATTGTGATGAATTAACTAAAGAAAAATATGAAGTATGTGTACACCAAAAATTACTAGAAAATCATTTTCTTCAATTGAAAGAAATAGTGAATTGCCATGACTTGTACATAGTGATGTTTGTGATTTAAATAATGTTCTAACTAGAGGTGATAAAAGATATTTTATTACCTTTATTAATGATTTCTCTAGATTTTCTTATGTTTATTTGCTTAGAAAAATTGAAATTTTTTGAAAAATTATTCAAGCTGGAAGTTGAAAATCAATTTAGTAAAAAAATCAAAATTATTAGAAGTGATAGAAGAGAACAATATTTGCCAAATAAATTTAATGAATTTTGTGAAAATAATGGTATTATTCATCAAGTAACTGCTCCATATACCCCTCAACAAAATGGACTAGTGGAAAGAAAAAATAGAACTTTAGTTGAAATGGTAAATGCTATGCTTATTTCTTCATCTTTACCATTGAATTTGTGGGGTGAAGCTTTATTAAATACATGCTTTATTTTGAATAGAATTCCATATAAAAAGAGTGATAAGACCCCTTATAAGCTTTGGTTTGATAAAAAACGTTCTTTAATTCTTTTCAAAGTATGGGATTGTCTTGTATATGTTAGACTTCTAGATCCTAAAAGAAATAAATTGGGTCCTAGAACATCTAAATGTTTTTTTGTGGGATATTCTCGTAATAGTAAATCTATATAGTCTCATAATAGTAAATCTTATAGATTTCTGGATATAAATTCTAACATAATTTTGAAATCTAGAGGTGCTAATTTTTTGAAAATCTCACTTATAAAAGTGAAGTGAATCAATCAAGTAGCATGCAAAATGAAATTTGGATGTTCTAGTGGGATATTCTCACAATCGTAAATTTATATATTCTCATAATAGTAAATCTTATAGATTTTTGGATCTAAATTCTAACATAATTTTGGAATCTAGAGATGCTAAATTTTTTGAATCTCACTTATAAAAGTGAAATGAATAAATCAAGTAGCATGCAAAATGAAAATAATAATGAAAATGATCATAATGTTGATGAAGATCATGTGGAAAATAACGATGATGAAATAAATAAGAAGTAAGAGACTTAGAGGTGATCCATCTTACAACTTGGGACCTGATTTTTACAATTATCCAATTGAGGCTAATCAAAATAAAATTTTGAATTCATTACCTATAGTCTTAAATGTGGAGGAAGATCCTAAATCTCTAAATGAGGCTTTGGCATCTCAAGATGCAGTTTTTTGTAGAGAAGATATAAATAATGAAATGGATTCCATTATAGATAATAAAAATTGGAAAGTAGTAGATATTTCACCTAGTTCTAAACCCATTGATTGTAAATGGGTTTTTAAAAGAAAAATGAATTCTGATGGTTTTATTAATAAATATAAAGCAAGATTAGTTGCTAGAAATTTTAAACAAAAAGAAGGCAGTGATTATTTTAACACATGTGCACTAGTAGCAAGAATTGCTACCATTAGATTGTTTTTAGCAATAGCCTCTACTAATCATCTAGTTATATATCAAATGGATATAAAAATTGCTCTTTTAAATGGTGACTTAGATGAAGAAATATATATGGAACAACCCGAAGGGACATGCCAGGACATGAGAATAAAGTTTGTAAATTGGTTAAATCTCTTTATGGACTAAAACAAACACTTAAACAATAGAAATTTGACAATGTGTTGATGTCAAATGGTTTTAAGAGAAACGAAGCTATGTGTTTAATAACAAAATAAACTCTTTGTGTCATAATTTGTTTATAACGTGGATGACATGCTTATCTTTGGCTCTAATCTAGAAATTGTTTAGGAAACTAAAAGATTCCTCACATCTAACTTTGATATAAAGGCCTTAAGAGAGGTTGATTTGATACTTGGTATCAAAATAGTGAGAAAAGAAAATAAATTAATTTTGACTCAATCTTACTACATTGAGAAAATGCTTAATAAATTTGAGCATATTGATAATAAGCCAATCTCTACCCCTATAGATCCTCATATTAAGTTAAAGAAAAATGATGGGAGATGTCTATCTCAACTTGAATATGCTAGGGTAATTGGTAGTTTGATGTATGCAATGACTAGCACGAGGCCTGATATTTCATATGTGGTTGGCAAACTTAGTAAATATATAAGTTGCCCAAGCAAAGAGCATTTGAATGATATATCTCAAGTATTAATATACTTGAAAGGAGTATCAATTATGACATAAAATATATGGGTTATCACAGAGTGTTGGAAGGGTATAGTGATGTCAATTGAAATAATGAAATCCAAAATTCACTATCAACATCTAGATGGATATTTACATTAACGGGCGGTGTAATATCATGGGGGTCAAATAAACAAACTTGTATTTCACGCTCTACTATGGAGTCTGAAATTATGGCTTTAGACTCTGCCGGCAAAGAGGCCGAATGGCTAAAGAATTTGTTATATGACATTACCATATGGCTAAAACCAATACCTGCAATAACAATATATTGTGATAATCAAGCTACTATTGCAAGAGTTTGTAATGATGTATATAATGGAAAATCTATAAATATTGCGAGAAGGCATAACTCCATTAAAATGCTAATTGGAAATAGAGTGATTAGTGTAGAGTATCTAAGATCACATGAAATTTTGGCTGATCCTTTGACTAAATGCCTTGCAAGGGGTGACATTAGTAAGATGTCAAAACGAATGGGGCTAGAGTCCATTGAGTAATCATCTACAGTGGGAACCAAACTTAGTCTTTTGTAACTTCAAAATTCTAAGTTCAATGTGATAAAAACAAATTGTACGTATGGTTAGTTTGGTCACTAGATGACAAAATATAATTATCACCCATTTTAAGGAAATCCATACTGTGAATAAGTCTAGTGATGACATGTATGTTAAAAGGATGCGTTATGCTCGTAATGTTGTCTATGGATTATATATAAGTCGAAGCGTTTTATATACATGGGCACTCTTAATAAGTACACCTATATAAGTGTAGAAGTGAAGCCGCTTCCTATGAGATAGACTTGTCACTAGAGCACTTACGAAATCAAGATGTAAGCACAAAGCCTAAAACATATTGGCAGCTAAAAAGATACTAGAGTTGAATATTATTTGTGAGTTATATCAGTCTATTAGATAAGCAATATGGTTCAAAGCTATACGCTATCATGGTACTTGATGGACTTTGTAGTATACACTTTAAGTAAAAGTTTAAGTCGAAAGATTCTTTCATGGTATGTAAATAATATGTTTCCTATGTTTTGTTTATTTATTTTGAAATAGTAGAGGAAATTGTTAGAATTTTTTTATTTGAAAATGCTTGAGTGTATTTCAAAACAACACTTTGGTTTTATTTCTCTTTCCTAAATTGCTTTTATAGAGAGAGAAAGAAGTGGGTTTGAGTCCCACATTGAAGATGAGAGAGTTTGTTGAACTGTATTTAGGAGCACGTATTCCCTTGCAATATACTCTAAGTACAAAAGAGAGAGAGAGAAGGCACATGTGCGGAGCATGCGAAGCATGTGATGCGCATGTGTGTGTGCATGTGTGTGTTCATGTGTGAGGGCATAGATGCAAGGGCGCTTGATGGTGCACTTCGCACGCTCGCATCGGCGCATGAGGTGCCCCTAGCTCGAGCACGTGTGCTGGTCAGGCTCGTGGCTCGTTATCTTTTTGTGAGCTTGGCTCGTAGGGGGATCCAACGGTCATCTAGCTGTTTATATGTGTGGGATGTCTAACGGTCATCTAGTCGTTGATGAGATGGGGGCTTGCAACAGCAGCCTTCAAGTGCATGTAACACATGTAACTTGTAGCTGTTGGGGTACATGTAACCACATGCAACTTTTAGTTGTTGGGTAGTATATATAACCACCACAACACTAAATAGACAACCTCTTGGTGCTCCATAACAAGGGCCCTACTATCCATATGATTTTGGAAACCTAGAACAATTTTTTAGCCTCTCTCAATAAGACTATTCTCTGCAATTCTAGAAAGCAAACCAGTGGGCTAACTCTCTCTCTCTCTACTCGATTTTATCGCTTTTTATTTCTAAACTATCAAGACTTTGATATCTATTGTGTGGGTTCTAAGCTCGGGTGCATAGAGCTTAGGAACATTAAAAAAGACCTCTCTATTTTCCTATATCCCAAGGACGAATTTCTCTTCTTATGCACATCAAATAATCTATCGAAGTAAGGCAAATTTCGTCTTGAGATAGCGCTTCTAAGTTCCCGAAAACAAGAAGAATTCGAGATCATATTTTTGCAAATGGTACCATTTTCTTGCAAATTGTATCATTTTCTTCCCCCATTTCACCCAACTATTTCCAACACTACCTAGATAGAATCCTTGTGATTGAAGGAAATTTTCCTCTCTCACAGAAGCCCTCCAAGGGGTGCTTCTCTCACGGCCTCCCTAGTTTTCTTTCAAAATTCCTGGATCAAGGCGTCCTCTCCAAGGTTTTTCTTCTCTCATGGCCTCACGGGTTTGGCCCTTTTAAATAAAAAATCCAATGGCTTTTGCTACTATGTCTTTCCCAATTATGATTTGTTATCTAGTTATTTCAACTCGAATAGTAAATAAGGATAAATTAACTAAAATAATATAGTAGGTTCCTTCGTTTCTTTGATTACTTCTTAAATAGTGAGGCGCTTTTTATACACTAGAGCCCTCATCATTTAATTAATGTTCGATTTTATCGCTTTCTGTTTCTAAACTATCAAGACTTTGATATCTATTGTGTGGGTTCTAAGCTCGGAAGCATAGAGCTTAGGAACATTAAAAAAGACCTCTCTATTTTCCTATATCAAGGACGAATTTCCCTTCTTATGCACATCAAATAATCTATCGAAGTGAGGCAAATATCGTATTGAGATAGCACTTCTGCGTTCTCGAAAACAAGAAGAATTCGAGATCCTATTTTTGCAAATGGTACCATTTTCTTGCAAATTGTATCATTTTCTTCCCCCATTTCACACAACTATTTCTAACGCTACCTAGATATTTCTAACACTACCTAGACAGAATCCTTGTGATTGAAGGAATTTTGCCTATCTCACAGAAGCCCTCGAAGGGGTTTGCTTCTCTCACGGCCTCCCTAGTTTTCTTTCAAAATTCTTGGATCGAGGCGTCTTCTCCAAGGTTTTTCTTCTCTCATGGCCTCACGGGTTTGGCCCTTTTAAATAAAAATTCCAATGGCTTTTGCTACTATGTCTTTCCCAATTATGATTTGTTATCTAGTTATTTCAACTCGAATAGTAAATAAGGATAAATTAACTAAAATAATATAGTAGGTTCCTTCGTTTCTTTGATTACTTCTTAAATAGTGAGGCGCTTTCTATACACTAGAGCCCTCGTCATTTAATCAATGTTATCGATAACTCGTACAATTCATAAAAAAATTTGTTTATTTGGCTTTTATTCTCTTGTTCTTATGTCAGACAAAGCCCAAGCCGATTATCTAGGAGTGCGGGACATCAAAGCCTTTGAGTAACCCGTGGTCCCTCAATATGAAGGGGGTAAGGTCATTGCACAAGGGCAACCCATTACCATGATATGCTACTTTGAAGGCCCCCAAGAGAGCGGCATGTTGTTAGATTCTCGTGTGGTCAAAGGCCGGGCATCAGTGCAAAGTGTTGGAGTTATGGCCTTTCAAGGCCTTGAATTTGTCATTCCATGATAGTTCCTCTTCATATTGGGAATGAACTAGCACAATGCATTTCCTGCTTGGATTTAGACGAACTGGGGTTTGGAAAATTGAAATACCTTGAGTCATGAGGTAAGACCGAATTGTCGTATGCATAACTGAGAGGTTTGGAGGTTTCCTCTAATCAAGATCGGTATCAGAACATCTTATGAATATATGAGCCAAAGCATGAGAGATGATCGGCGAATCGCACTTGGCAGAGCAGACGTGTGAGACTAAACACAATGTGAGTAGACTAGGCTTTGAGAGGACATAAGCCTAAATCATTGACAATTCAATTTACTAACAACATGTGCATAGGATAGTCACAAATGGGAAGCCGCTCTAATAAAATTGATCCACTCAATCATAGCTACATACATGTGATAGAGACAGGAGCCCCCATCCTTGAGAGTGCATTTCCTTGGTGGTGCACTTGTAATCCACTGAACATCTGGAAACCAAGCCCACCTATGAGTGAGCTTTAATAAACAAAGCATGTGCTCCTACTTAAGATTGTGGGACATGTGTTTGTTGTATTGACTTGAGAAAGTGGTCAAAAATTCCAAAGCTAGCCCAGTGGAGTCCCATACAACCCTATTTTCTGAAAGATCCAAATTTCTATATTCGGATTTTTTTACTAGATGTAAAATTGAGTAAATTTATTACCAAATGATTAAAAATAATTTACAATAGAATTTTATTATAAGTAAAAATGGCTTCAAAATTTTGTTGGCACTTAATTCTACCTAAGGATATCCTATACATATGGAGCATGGCACACAAATGGCCAATGTGGGTCAGCATGACATGTGCTGGCCCGATAGGGTGCCATTTCACTCCCACGTGGATGTAACATGGATAAGTGTGATATGAAAATTAGGGTTTTTACGCACATGTGTATGAGTCGTTTTTCTAAATGTTATTGACATCCTAGAAATTTCCAACCGATGGTTTTTGGGATCGAAGATACTTTATGTTTGTGTTGATTTTCTATTAGCATAATGATAAGGCTTATCACATGACACCATGTGTAAGATATTGTCTCTAAATGAAAGTGATTATTCATTAAGAGAGAGAATATATTTTTTAAAAATATATTAGAGAGAGAAAGTAGTGGGATACCCCACACAATTTTTTTGAAATCAATGGACAAGGTCAAGTTTTCATAAAATCAATAGTAAAAAGTGAGCACTCAAAATTAGGATTTTTTATTGACAAATGAGCATATGGGAAATTTATAGGGTATTTTGAGTATTTGGTGATAATAGTAATTAAATCTCACCCATCTTATGATAGTTATAGATGGCAATGAATAAGGTAAGATCAATGCCTCTCACAATGCTTGGATAACTTATTTGACAGCTAAGATTAAGACTACACTTGAACCACCTATATAAGCTCCTTAGATCTAACTCTTCATATTTCAACACACTTGATAGTTAGAAGAGAGATTAAGAAAGTGACACACCTCTCCTATGGCATGCGTAATTCCTTCCATCATTTCATGAGAGAATAGTGTTTTGCATGCAACCCTTAAAGGCTCATTCACTTTGGCTTCATTTCTCCATCATCTAGGGGATCAAACCATGCTGTAAAGTATTCGAAAGTAGTGATGTTCATGTGTACATCTAATCTATTTCCTTGTGTTCTCTTTCATATCTTAAAGCATTTTGTTTTTTTGTTTTTTTTGGCAATATTCGAAACTTTATTAAATAAACAAAGGATTACACTATGGAATTTACATCATCACAAACAATCAAGGCATCAAGGGAATCTCCTTTCTTAGCCAAAGAATCAGCCAATTCATTGTCCTCCCTAAAGATATGTTGAAAAGAAACTTCCAAGCTAGTGACTAGATCGACAATTTGCAACCAGACTTGATGAAGTTGCCAAGGGACCCTCTGCTCTTTCTTACACCAAAGAATTGTATTCAACAAATCATCATTAACCATACATAAATGACATCTTAACCTCTCACTCACCAGCCTTAAACCTTGAAGTAGCACGGCCATTTGAGCCATATTAACCGAAGCTACTCCACACGGTCCTGCAAAACCAAAGAGGAGTTACCCATTCCAATCTCTAATCACTTCACTTATGCCAGCCGAACCTAGATTGCCACCCCTCCTTCTTAATTGACAACCAACTCCAAGAGGTATGAAGAATGTTACTCAAAATTCTATCAAAGGGCGGCGAAGAGCCTTCAAAAGTCCTACGATTTCTTTCCTTCCAAACCTCCCAAAGGACTGCTCTCATAAGAATCATCCATATCAACTTGTTAGCCTCAGGAATATTTATAATGGAAAATTGGTTGAGAATAACAGACACATGAGCAGATATCTCCCACGACAAATCTAGCTGAATGAAAAACCACTTCAAAATTCTAGAGAAAAAGGAGCAATGAAAAAATAAGTGTGAACCAAATTCCACATCATTCTTACACATCAAACAAAGATTAGGCAACACCTTTCCCCGCTTAATAAGTTTATCTATAGTTAAAATCTTCTCTTGCAGAGCCAACCAAATATAAACTTGAACTTTATGAGGAACCGGCCACTTCCAAATATAAGTAAGATTATGATCTAACCACCTTAACCGATCGTTAAAAAGCAATCGATAAACTGATTTGATCAAGAACTGCCCATCATTTTCCATTTCCCAAACTAACTCATTAGTCCCACTATCTGAGATGTAAACTGAATCCAAACTATGCACAAGGAAAGAAATTGATCAAATAAACTTCTGGGATTTTTATTGTAAGGGAAATCAATATTCCAAACCACTTGACTTCCCCTTCTCTTGACCAAATCAGCAAACTTTGCGTTAGGGGTCGGAACTCTTTCGAAGAGTTCTGAGAAAGATAACCTCAAATAACTATCCCCTAGCCATTTAGAGTGCTAAAAGGAAATATTATCTCCCCGATGAACCATCCATCTCACACTCCTTGAACAATCTATTTTGTAGAGAAAATTGCTTTCCATATTAAAGAAATATTAGAACCTCGTCTCCCACAACCAATCCAAAGACAATGCATGTCCATCCCATACTTAGCTATTAAAATTTGGTACTAAAGCTGATCTCGATAATGAACACTTCTCCACCACCATTTAGATAATAAGGTTGCATTAACTATTGATACCCTCCAAAACCCAAGACCACCGTGTCCCTTTGGTGTACACACTCCATCTAATCTCAACAAATGGAAATTCCATTTATCGTTGTATGGGCCCAATAAAAAGTTACGCATCATGCATTGAATTCCTTTTACCACGACCCGAGGATTCTGCAACATTGACATCATATAAATATGTAGATTAGCTAAGCATCCCTTGATTAGCGTAACCCTCCTTCCTAGCGACAAATACTTGAGTTTCCAAATATCCAATTTACATTGTATTCTCTCAATAACCTTATCCCAAGCAGAAATTGGTAGTCTTGAAGTGGAAATGGGCATTCCAAGATATGTAAAGAGGAAAGATTCAATTGAGCAACCTAAACAATCAGCCAGCACCATCATTAAACTATCATTGCAACCTATCCCAATCAAAGTGGTTTTCTCAAAATTAATCTTCAATCCCAAAACCACTTCACAACAAATAAAAAACCGTATGATATTGGATAATTCACTAAGTGAACCTTGCAAAAGATAAGGGTGTCATCTGCATATTGCACATGTGAAACAACCGGATCACCTTGTGATACCTTGAAGCTCTGAAAATATCTCTTGTCTTTAATATTTATCAACATCATAATAAAACTCCTAGTATATAGTGTAAACAGAAAAGGGGAAGTGGATCCCCTTGACCAAGGCCTTTAGTAACCTGAAAAAAACCTTTAGGACTACCATTAATTAGGATTGAAAAATGGGCCGAATAAAAGCACCCCCTAATCCACTATCTCCATTTCAAGCTAAACCCCATCCTAGTCATGATATCGAAAAGGACCTTCCATTCCAAACTATCATACACCTTTTCCATATTTAACTTGATAATCACCCTTGATTCTCCGCACCTAACCCGCAAATAAACACATCCTTCTGCCACTAGCACACGGTCAATAATTATCCTATCCATGATGAATATCATAAAGTTAGAATGTGTAGTGTTGCATGCCAAGCCGTTTGAAATAGTTTTGAGCAGATTGTTTTCAACATCTAGCGAGTTTTTAACTGCTTATTTATCTAAGATCTCTCAGCATAACAATGGGCATTTGAGTTTCTCATGAGTTCATTGCAGTACCCTTTGAAGTCCGCTTCTTACCATGCCATTTGGAGTACCTATTAGTACATTCTCTTATACTCACATCTAAGTTTCACTCTCTATCTCCCATGTTGATTTCACTTGGTATTTTTCCCACACGTGGTTCGCTAGATAGCTCTCTCTTTTGAGTTAGATTGATAGATTAATTTGCATATTGGTGTGACACAATTTGTTAATGCACTCGTCCCACCTAAATTGAATCTAAGCCTCATTATGTTGCACTGTTGAAGAGAAAATTAGCTGGCCCTCTCTTTAGATTTTGATTGATAGAGTAATTTGCTAATTGATGTGGTACGATTAGTTGATGCACACTTCCCATCTATATTGAATCTAAGACTCATTATGTTGCGCTATTGAACAGAAAGTTATAACAAGGATTGTGTCTAAGACCGTGGGGATCATCTCAAGAATATGAAAAAATTTTATTAGCTTCCCATGGCATTAGACTAGTTGCATCTGTTGTTCTTTGAGATTGAGTTTATATGAGTGCTTGCATTTTAAGTATTTGTCTATATTCATGAGCAATATGGATATGGATGATTTATGTGTCAAGAGAGATTTCATTTTATTTTCTTCAATCTTTATAGTATCTTTTTTAAGTGGAAAATTTACTTGGAACTAATTAAAATGATCCTTGTAATTTTTGAGAGATTGTATGTGAGGATTGAGTGCCTTTAAGTGCAGATGCAAATTGTATGTAACAAAGTGTAATATGAGATACATTCAATAAAAAATTTATTTTCCTATACCTTGGACTCATTCTCTATATGTAATTATTGGGTGAGTGTGGCTATTAAAGGCTTTATGAGTGCTTGTAAAATGAAATGATATAGTAGAACATGAATTCAGTGGAAGTGTGGTCCCTTGAAGATCATACTAAGCAAACGATGTTTGCTAATACTAGACGATGCTTGACATGCTAGGTCAGTCTGGTTGGGGAAAACCCATGTTTCCTGGGCTCTGAGAATCGTACCGATAAGGGTTATATGAGTTCTTTCTTGATGAAGTTAGAGTATGCCTGGATGAGTGAGTCAAGGGACTGTGTGACCCTTGTGTGTGATAGAGGCCTTGAGGGACGGGGTCAAATCCTCATCATTCATTCCATTACACGGCATACACATTGATAGCCGTTTTCGAAAAAGTGGACCACCCTTCAAGGTGAAATGTATGCATGTACAAGAGATACCACATGTGCACCATCGAGCCCTGAATTGCATCGAAGTCAAGATGACCTTAGCGTTTCATCTCCAAGGAGGACCAAAAATCCATATATTAGGACTGCGACCCCTTGTCCATTGGCTAGACTTTGGAAACCCACTAATGATCCCATGCACAGACTGTGGGTCATGAGCAACACTGGGTCGGTTTAAGAAAGTATGTGTGGTTCGTAGTTCGCGGTTGGACATGAAGTACCCCAGTTGATATTTATTCCTAGATCATATATATCCTTTTCCCATCAAGATTTATTGATTTTGTTTATATTTTATTTTTTGAATTGTTATTTGAATTTTTCTAAATCTTTGGATATTTTATTTATCAAATTTGGATGTATAAAAACAGAGATAGTGATTTTATAATGATTTAAATATTCAAATAATAATTTTGTATATTTTCAAAAATATAAAATAAATTAAATATGCACGAGAGGCTAATTAAGTCTTTTAGGTCCACCATTGCATGAGGGGTGGGGCCCCCCATTATGTGTCACCATGGGTGGCACGCCCCACCTATGGCATCTTTCCTATTTGGTGTTGAAGCTTTGATGCTTGAGAGAAGGTTTTGCGTTGTTTTGGAAAGGTTTGAAACCTTGAGGAATATTTTATTAATGTTTTGAAATGTATGAGAAGGCTTATGCTTGAAATAAGAAATGATAATACTATGATATTTAATTTCAAATTTTAATTAATTGATGGAAAAATGATTTAGGAAATGGGGGATAATGGTCTAGCACCTTCCATAAGTTGTTGATGCCCATCTATAGAATAGATAGCTCAGATCTCTCACCCCACAAGTCACTCAAGATCAATGGTTCATATTCAATCTCATATGAGTAGCAAGCCAAGGAAAACCCTAAGAAACCCTAATCTTAATCAAGCACTATAAAAAGGGATTGTCTCTATCCAAAATCTTTACACCTTATCTCTTACCACAACTTTCCATATCTCTCATTCATCTAAGGTGGCGCCACGCCCCACTCTAGGGAAAAATCTCTCTCTTAAGAAGTTTATTTCTCTCTCTCAAGAGACCCTATTTCTCTCTCTCAAGAGACCCTATGGGGCACGCCCTACTCTCTCATCTTTGATATCTCTCTCTTGGTAGTTCTCCCATCCTCTCTCATGGTCTCTCATCTCATGGCTTTTCTCTCTCATGGTATTTTCTCTCATAGTCTCTCATGGTTTTTTTTGGGTTATAAGATTATAGGGTTGTGGTATAAAAGAGAAGCATATCTCTCAAACAAGGTTGTTAAGGGGATTCACCTAGATGCCATTTTAGTACTTGAAAATCTATTACGTGACAATAGATTACAAGGAAATATGACATTTCCACTATTTGGTTATACTTAATAGTAAGAAAATGGAAAGAGATTACGCGCGATTTCTCCAAAAATCAAGAAATCCATTACGCATGGTGATAGGTGAAAAATCTATTACGAGAGTGATGGGTAATTTTGAGAAATCTGTCGCGTGCGTCTTTGCCTACCCTATCCATGATTAAAAAATTCTTCTCTGGTAAGCCCTCTCTTTTCATAATAACTAGCATAGATGATCCCTCCCTTTTTAAGCTTGTCCCCTCATCTTAAGGCATCAGTTGTCATATAATAATAATAATAATAATAATAATAATAATAATAATAATCAGTAATCAATGATAAATTACACAACATAGTCATAATAAAAACTTTTACACAACATAATCCTTATAAGAGATTACTAAAATATCAATTGAAATAACATACCTCTTTAGTCTCCTCCAATACCTCAAAATTTTATACTGCAATTACCAAACCTTCTAAATTTTATACCGCAATTACCAAACCTTCTAGTTTACTAAGCAAACTTTTTTCCATTTTTTAACTCGTACTATAGTGATTTTGAATTTAGTAATATAAATTTATGGTTTATTTGAAATTATATAGAGAGACATTTGAAAGACTTCTATAAAAAATAAATAAAAATAAAGTTTATTATAATAAAATCATGTTATTCCAATCATATTGTTACAATAACTTATCATGTTGAAACCAATGTTATGTTAGAAGACATGTGATTCCATGTAAGTGCCAAAGGCATGTAAAATAAGTAGGAAATGGTGTCATGATGATTGTAAAATGGTACAAGTTATTATTAGAAAAACATTTTAGAATGTTGATGATGTTATTATTAGAAATCTTTTTGGAATGGTGTGATGATGATTTTAATTCTGTATTTTAGTGAAATTTTTTAACAAAAAAGAAAGAAATGATAATTCTGCTTTTTAGTGGAATTTTGTGACAAAAAAGAAATAAATGATAGTTTATAGGCACGTGCTGGTAAAATGTTCGTAATGCATTTCTTATATTTCTTCTAGACATAGCCAAACAATAACAATGTATTTCCCAGGTTGCATCTAAATACTACCCAAACAGTAACAATCCATTTACATATAATGTATTACGCAGTAATGTATTATGTCAGTAATATATTTCACAGACGATATATTTCTAGGTATCCAAACGGCCCCCTAGGATTTGAGTTTTGCGATCACAAGGGTTCATGTTCCATTGGTATGGCTTGTTCAAACTTTCTTTCCCTGTTGAGATTGAAAGTTGACCATTAAATCTCGCACCATCAGAAGGTGATGACTTGGTGTGAGGTGTAAGAAGTCTGGTTGAGGTAATCTCCGACACCTGCTTTTATTTCTTCCATCTTTATTTATTATATCTTTTATTTCCAAGCATAGGTTGTGTCCTTTCTTTGTTGATATAAAGTGTGGTTTTGAATGACTTCAAGTTCTTGAGATCCTATTGTATTCCTTTTTTATAATTTATTTGAAGTTGTTATATTGTAAAAAGACTTCTTGTGAGTGATCTAGATAGTGAAGAAAAGAAAAGAATTGAAAGAGAAAGAAAAAAATTATTATATACTCCGATTATATCACATGTGTCCTTCTTTCATTGGTATCAAAGTTATTGATACTTAAGGATATTCTGTGCTATTTTGGAGCAGTGATATGAAGAAAATAATGAGTTATTTTTCAATTATATACTTCAATGATATTATGTGTTTTTTAGAGTAGGGTCTACCTACAAAATTTCAGCGAGAAATCCTAGAGGAATTGAGAGTTATGGACTCATCATTGAAGGGTGTCAGTTCTAACCCTGCAAAATCCAGTACCTGTCTATTGAGTTTCGTAATTTTTTACACCAACTATATGATTTTTTTTAGATGAAATTTAATAGTAACTCATGAAATTAAGACTAATTTTAAACAAAAATAGTTTCATCAAGAAATTCTTTGTGGTTTGAAAGATATGGTCAATTTATTGAAGGGGGTGTGCAAGTCTTATTTTCTGCAACGAAAACTATTTCAATGACTTGGAAGTTATAATTTTATTTTCATTCTTATAATTTTTTATAGCCTACACCACATTTTTAGACTTTCATTTTGAGTGTAGTTTCTAATAAAAATAAAATAAAAAAAAAATATCTATGGGAAGAGAGGAATAAAAATTTTGGATTGAAGAGAGGTCATCCTGAATTATCTGTAATTTTCTGTATTCTTCATTGAGACAAGAATAACTATATTTATCAAGCCTACTTAACAGAGTGATAAGAGACTTGTAGAGACATAATTTAACTATTCTATGTCTAATTTCAAACAAAATTAGTTGAAAGGGAAAATCCATAAGGGTGGAGAGAAAAAACAATTTTACTAGATAGTGTTTATCCTGGAATTCTACAGTATAATATATTTTGTGACATGAATGTCACTTATTTATTTATCTGAAGAAAAGTATTATTTGGGTTCATACCATAAGTTGATGCTTTGATTTTGAGTTTAGCTTCAACAGAAAATATTTCAAGAAGAAATCCTTTGTGAATTGAGAAAAATGATATTTTATTGAGAGGTACGAAACCTGATTTTCTGCTGAGAAAATTGTATTGTGACATGAGTGTCACTAAATCTTAGACTCACTAAATGGTGTGATTTAGGGATGTAATTGAGCATTATTTTCTATTTTTAAGTCTATTTCAATATTAAAAAAGATTCAGAGATAAATTATTTATGAGTTGAGAGATATCATATTTTTATCATGGGATGCTCATATTCTATTCTGTAAAAAATTGTAAGAAGTGGTATGTTAAGGCACATCTTTAGATTCCTTCTAATAGATGATGTTTTAGGGCTCATTTAAAAAAATTATGGTGTGCCATGAGTATGATTTATAGTAGTAAAACCTCATAGAGATGTAATACATAGTTGACAAGATATGACACTCTATGTGAAGAGGGTTTGAACTGAGAATAACAGAAAGAAGAAGAAACACAATACCCATAAAAACATTTTGGTTTCTTTGAAATGAACGGATATGTAGGGAGACTTGATGGCAGCATAAAAACTCTTAAGATCAGTGGGAGAATTAAATTTTGTAATCCCTTGAATAATGTGATGATGAAGAGTACTTCTTAATATATGTATGGGAGAATCCAAAGGCCGAACATATGGATGGTTCATCGATATGTAAAAGATAGTGATCAAAAGCTTCTTCATCAAAGTTTTGTTATCTTCCAAGATCACAAAAAGTTTGTCAAGTAGTAAAAACAAGGAATAAAAAAAAAGCACAGTACCACACTATATGGTTTTGAAGTATAAAATCTATCCCACTTTACATGGTAAGGTCATATAGGGAAAGATGATTCAGTAACCTTTTATTTTATGTTTCATATACTTCTTTGGGTATATTTTGGCTATTTGTTTTATAAATATGCATGGAGTATATAAACATTAGGTGATAGGCACTAACAAATTAGAAAGAGCCGGTTGTAAGCATACCGTCTGGTTTTGTGCCTCCTTGTGCTTGAGTATGAACTCCTTAAGGTAGTAATACACATGGAGATATTGTTTGATCAAGGACTACGATTCTAATGAAAGTTGGATTTGACTCATTCAAATATGTAAACACGAAGAGAGTGTTCTGATGGAACTCTGTCTTAATGACCATCCTCCCAATAATGACCAATATATATAATATGTTGCATGTAATAATGATCTTTAGACAAAGTCTCCATATTTGCCAAAAAAAAGTATTTTATCAGATTTTGATAACCATTCTTTAGTCATATTTTCTTTTGGATAAAATTATAAGATAGTCTTTATGATTTGGTTTGGTAGCCACGAACTTGACTTGGTAGGTAATTAAAGGTAAATGCAGTAAAATGATTTAGGAAGACTAAGCATGTATTAAATTTGATCATTTGAGAAAAACCTAAGTTTATGAATATGATTTGAGAAAACCCCATAGTCTTGTAAGGTCTACTAAGTCTTTATGAAAAATCATTTTAAATTACCCTACTATTATCTAACTATTTATTATGAAAATATATACTAAGTCAAAAAACAAAAAAAAAAAATATTAAAGAGAAAAACATTGAGTTTTGAAGGTATTCATAAGCTTGGAAGGAAACTGTCTTTTATTCATGCACTGGTTTTTAAAATATCCATATACCTTGACCCATGTTTCTAATTATTTTTAGTCCTCGATTACTTAAGATCTTGAACCATAGGGAATGTTGTAGTAAGGTCGTCTTGTCATGCTTCCTTGACATATGTTGTGCAGATTGGATAACTTGGTTTGCATAGATTTACTACCAAGATGTTTAGCGTTGTTGAACCTTTGTGGTTCAGGAATGTTTTACATATTATGAAACCAATGGGCATTGAATTACTTATTGCATGTGACTTGCTATACTACCTCATGATATGGGCATGAGAATGCTAAGTATGTATATGTTATACGTGCAATAACACAATGGAAGATCCTACAGTCCCACAATTCTTTTTAGATGCTTGGATATTCATATATACAGATACTCTATCACGAAAGATCCAGATAAACTAAATATTCCCGTGGGAGCATCTACTAATGTTTGATAGGCCAGCTGAAACAGCAGACTATAATGTTGTTCACCCATGGAACCCGGATGTGTAGTGATGGTTGTGTGGCTACAGAAGGGAGCAACTTCGTTGAAGAACTCCTTTGAGCACATGGAGATATGACCCCATGTGATGAGGGTACGTGATGATTTTTTAAGGAAATAGATCCATGAATCCCGATGCGATATGAAACAAGGACTACGACCACATCCAGGATGAGATCCGAGCAACAAAAAGAAAGCGGTGCTATCTTCATAAATCCTTTTGTGAAAAGATTAATGGCAAAAGCCATAATTAACATATTAAGATAGAATAAGTGAAAATGCTTGAGAGAGATATCGTAATTGAGAGAGATTGAGATTACCTATATACCTACAAAGGTAATGATAGCAGACCCTTTTAACAAAGGGGGTTGCCCCTAATGTCTTTGTTTTTGTGAGACATGTAAGAGAGATGGGGATGAGAGACAGTAAGGAAAAGTGAATGCAAGGCCCTCAAAGGCCAAGTGGGGGATGTTGAGTGAGTGTGGTCATTAAAGGCCTTATGAGTGCATGTAAAATGAAATGATATAGTAGAACATGAACTCAATGAGAGTGTGGTCCCTTGTAGACCATACTAAGCAAATGATGTTTGCTGATACTTGACCGTGCTTGACGTACTAGGTCAGCCTGGTTGGGGAAAACTCATGTTTCCTGAGCTCTGAGAATCGTATCAATAACGGTTATATGGGTTATCCCTTGATGAGGTCGAAGTATGCCCGGATGAGTGTACCAAGAGACTGTGTGAACCTTGTGTGTGATGGAGGCCTTGAGGAACGAGGCCAGATCCTCATCATTTGTTCCATCACACAGCATGTACATTGATAGTTGTTTTCGGGAAAGCGCATCATCTTTCAAAATGAAGCGTGTGCATGTGCAAGAGATACCCCCTATACACCATCGTGTCATGAATTGCATCAAGATCGACCTTGGCATTTCGTCTCCCACTAATGATCCCCTTCATAGAGTGTGGCTCATAGGCAACGATGCGTTAGTTCGAAAAAGCATGTGGGGTTCCTAGACCATACAGATCATTTTCCCATCAAGATTTATTGATTTTATTTATATTTTATTATATTTGAGTTTTAGAATTGTTATTTGAATTTTTCTAAATATCTGGATATTTTATTTATCAAATTATAGAGATATTGATTTTGTAATGATTTAAATATTCAAATAATAATTTTGTACATTCCCAAAAATATAAAATAAATTAAATATACATGGGGGGCCCAATAGGTCATTTGGGCCCACCATTGCATGATGGGTGGGCCCCATTATGTGCCACTATGGGTGGCACGCCTCACCTTGGCGTCTTGCCTATTTGGTGTTCAAGTTTTGAAGCTTGAAAGAAGGTTTTGTGTTGTTTTGGAAATTTTTGAAACCTTGAGGAATATTTAATTAATATTTTGGAATGTATGAGAAGGCTTATGCTTGCAATAAGAAAGGATAATATTATGATATATCAATTTTTTATTTTAATTAATTAATGGGAAAATGGTTTAAGAAGTGGGGGATAATGATCTAACACATTCTGTAAGTTGTTGATGGCCCATCTATGGAATTGAGAGCTCAGATCTCTTACCCCACAAGTCACCCAAGATCAATGGTTCATATTTAATCTCATATGAATGGCAAGCCAAGAAAAATCCTAAAAAATCCTAATCTTGATAAAGCACTATAAAAAGGGATTGTCTCTACCCAAAATCTCTTACTACAACTTTTCATGTCTCTCATCCATCTAAGGGTGGGGCACACCCCACTCAAGGGAAAAATCACTCTCTTAATAAAGTTTCTCTCTCTCTCTCTCTCTCAAGAAACCCAAAGGGGCATATCCCACTCTCTCATCTTTTATATCTCTCTCTTAACGGTTCTCCCATCCTCTCTCGTGATCTCTCATCTCATGGATTTTCTCTCTCATGTTGTTTTCTCTCATAGTATCTTATGTTTTCTTTGGGGTTTTAAGATTATAGGGTTGTGGCAGAAAAGAGAATCATCTCTTTCAAACTAGGTTGTTATGAGGATTCACCCAAGGTTTGAGTTTTGTGATCAAAGGGTTCATATTCCATTGGTGTCGCTTGTCCAAACTTACTTTCTTGGTTGAGATTGAAGATTGATCATTGATTCGGTGTAGGGTGTAAAAAGCCCGGTTGAGGTAATCTCCGGCACCCTCTTTTGTTTCTTTCATATTTAATTATTATATCTTTTATTTTCAAGCATAGGTTGTGTCTTTTCTTTGTTGATGAAAAGTGTAAATTTGAAAGGCTTCAAGTGCTTGAAATCCTATTGTATTCTTTTCTTTTAATTTATTTGAAGTTGTTATATTGTAAAAAAACTTCTTGTGAGTGATCTAGATTGTGAAGAAAAGGAAAGAAATTGAAAAAGAAATAAAAAAATTTTATTATACACTCCGGCTAGATCACACGTATCCTTCTTTCAATAACAACAATTGGTATCATAGCTAAGCTTCAAGAAAGTCACAATCCTACTCAATGTTAGTTTGTGTACTAGGAATCCACTGGTCATAGCTCATAGGAGCCATTTTGAATGCATGACCCTTGGAACCACACGTTGTTTGCAAGAAGATGGTAGCTGGAATTTGCAGAGCTATTTGTTGTTTTTACGAAAGTAAATCGGGTTTATTTTGACATGAACTCACGAGAGGATATTGGTGTTTTTTAGTTTAATTTCTCCTAAAAAAGGTCCCACAGCATTATCATGTTTAGTTTCAGAGATCGGGTTTAGGCTTTGGGGCATGTCAGTTCTGTGAACCGAGCTTTCAGGAAGTTGGGTTTACGCTTTGGGGTATGTCAGTTCTGTGAACCGAGCTTTCAGGAAGTTTATGGTCTTTGACATGGACCTTATGGAGTGTAAAAGTAAGTGATCATTAGTGGGGGCCATGTTGTTCTTTTGTGTAATTGAGCCTGGTTTCACAAAAATTAATTCTCAGATAACAAACCACACACTAATTCTCAGATAACAAACCACACATTTTGCCAGTTATATGTGTTTTATCAGAGGTTGCTCATTCTGTGAAGTTTTGTGTAGTCCCAGAAATAACCATTTGAGTCGCGCACATATAGCCCTGTTGATAAACATATTTGATGTCAAAGACTAAGTTGTTCTTATCCCATTTTAAGTCTATTTTTCATATCAAAAGGTCCCATCAAGAAATCTTCTTTATTCTTGGAGTTATGACCCTAGAATTAGAGGGTACTCAACCTGAAAAACAAGAAACCTCAAGTGAGTCACTTTCGCATGAGTCTATTGGAGAAGGATGTTACATAACCTTATGAACTCCCACAAGAGGACACCCAATTATGAGTCTCTTGGACCCCTTTGGAGTCTACTAGATCAGTTGGAGCTTAAGGCAACCCCCTCAAGTCGTATTTATAAACTTGGATGCATGGAGACCCAAGAATTGGATGAGATGAGGCGAACCCAAAAAGTATTTGATGATCTCACTGACAAACTCTAAACATGAGACAAAGAAGATTGAAGCATTGAGTGGCAGAAGGATGAGAAAAAAATGGACGGATCTAGGATTGAGAGCATGAAATTTTCACATGCAGGCGATTGGAGGACTGTAAGGTATAATTTCTTACCTTTCCATGTAGTATACAATAAGAATCCAACCACCTTAGATCCTAAGAGAAACAAATTTGACTTCAACTCAGAATAGTGGGATATCTTGGTGTAAGTTTTGAGTTTGTGTTTGAAAAACAAGGACTAGTCACTTTTGCTATAAGCTAGAATTGGCTAATGTACCAAATATGAGTACACTTACACATAACTTGTGTATGGTTACACGCACAAGTAGTACGTTTTAGTGTTTAGCTTCTAAGATCGCCAAATTCGATGAACAGGGTCCCTCCCCCTGCATCTTATTTAGGGAATATTCTCGGCCACCTCCATCAATAGGGGTGATAGGCAAAGATGCGGCTTCATTTAATTCATCCCCGCAAGGGAAACCCCATCAAACCAATCGATAGGGGGTATCCTATCCGAAGAAAATAATAAGACAACATGGGTGATAGGGAAAGATGTGGCCTTTTGATTCATCCAAGTCTCCTTAACGCAATCATACCTAATAGCTGTTCTCGTCCGAGAGTACCATTCAGACTCAAGCATAACAGGTGAACCGCAACCAGAATTAATTCAAAAAAATGAATTACAATCCATTACATTCTTTCTGAAAAGAAATATTAGAAAGGAGTAGGATGATTGCTTATCCCTTTAGTTGCCAAGTGAGGCCTTCATACCCACTTAGGCTCAACTTTCCAACGGTATTAAAGCCAACTAGCATAAATCCACATCTTTTCAAAAAGAGTCTTTTAAAAGATGCATGAGCACCGAGACTAGAAAGAAGACCGAAGACTTCCTTCTGATCCCTTGTCTCTAAAATCATTGGTCCAAGTAGCAATAGGCACTACGAGGTTGTGGAGCTGCCTATAGGCCAGTGGGATGGTTCATCCTAAAAGTATCCCTCACGCACCCAGTCCTTCTACACCCTACACCGGGGCAATTCGAATCTTTCAAAATAAAATTTAAAATTTTCATTAAAACCCCAAAATTTAGTAAAAGCATGTCTAACAAATGCTTTGGGATAGGTAACAAGTCCCTTATAAAAGATAAAATCTTAATGAGCTTCACAATCTAGGCAATCAACCAAGGGACCAAGAAACTGAGAGCGTTCCGAGTCCAAAGAATCCAAAGATCAAGTGAAGATTCTAAAGTGGGTCCAATAGGAATTTGTCAACCGTCACCAAGAACGTGGCGAATATTAACCGAAATGCAAGGGTGACCCAAAGATGACTGAAACTACCTGGAGATAAGGAAGCTAGTTGCAATTCCATAAGCAGTACTAACAAGTGGTCGTCGGTTTTCAAGAAAGGGATGAGATTACAAAGAGGGCCCAATCAGTAAATAGAAATATTCAAGCGTTAAAGAAGAAAGTATTCACAATGTATCAGACCTCAAACGCCAAATCAATCATAAGAAGTGGTCATAAAAAAAAAACCCTCCGAGAAGCTGAACATAGGAAAGGAACCCCATGTGGAAAAATGAATAAAAAAAAGAAAAAAAACGAGCGATGACCAAAATAATTTTACAGTTAGTACTGGTTGAAAAGTTTCTCAAATTCAAGAAAACAACTAAAACAAACTCTTCAAAGATGGCACAGGTTCGAAGTCACTTAAATTAAATCAAGATGTCTAAAATACCTATTTCAAATTTGACACTCACATCCAATATTAATCAGAGGCAGACTGAACATGGGAAAAGATCTCTAATGTAAACTTCAAAAAGGTTGTGTGTGTGTGTATTGCTGGGAGGGGGTGTTCAAATTGGAAGTCCAAAAAAATCCGAAACACCAGGAGCAATATTGAACTCTCCAAGACTTGGTTTCATCAAAAACCTGGAGGAACATTTATTTGGTTTGCAGCATGAGGGCTAGGATCTAAGGATAGATCAATGCTCAATCATTGTACGTACCGTAAGTCCCAGCCTAGGTTAGCTTAGCTCATGGAAGATCAATTAACCAAGACGCTGTTTGATCGAAAACCTTGAGGAATTTTTATTTGGTTTGCAGCGTGAGGACTAGGATCTAAGGATAGATTAATGCTCAATGATTCCATGTCCCGTATGTCCCAACCAAGGTTAGCTTACCTCATGGAAGTTCAATTCACCAACTCACACTTTAATACAAAATACTAGGGCATCAAATGTTTCCTAACATTTAGCTTCGATTAGTTAGATTTTGGGTAGCATAATGTCTTTGAAAAACAAAAATTTAAAATAAGCACCATAGTACATCCATCGTTGTATGGCGTTAAACTGTTTGGAGGTCTTCATAGTTGCATTAGTTTAAATTGCTAAGCAAGTCAATTTCTTAATTTCTCCTTTCTTAATTTTCAACTTCTTAATTTCTAATCTCTTAATTTCTTAATTTTCAATTTCTTAAATTTCAATCTCTTAATTTCAATTTCTAAACTTCTCATTTCTTAATTTTCAATTTTCAAACTCTAAATATAGAAGCAGTTCTGATTTGGATGTTTTCAAAATTTTGTGTTTGTCATTTCAAAAACTTTAATTTATTTGGTTAAAATCGTAACCTAGCATAAGTATCTGTTTTTAAAATATCTCCCTATTTTTAAAATTTTCTAAAGATATTTTTTAAAAAAATTAATGGAATTGGATCAACCCAAGAAATGATGACTCTTATGATCGATGGTCTAAATCCTAGATCCAAGTGACTGGTTGATCCAGAAAGTTGAAAGTGCAACGGGGAAGGGAAAAGCCAAGGAAAAACATTAAAAATCCTTAAGTAGCATTAAACCTTCCAAGAAAATTTAGAAGTTTCCTTTAGTAAAGCCAACTCCCTCAAACCTTCAAATCTTTTTAAGCCCATAGCCTTAGGTGCAAATAGAATGAGGAATTTTAAGATAAAGATATATTCATATTCACTTCATTTCATTTCATTCAAGACTTAAAAACTCGAAATCAATGACATGATGGAACCCATGCAGTAGTCCCGATGACAAGATGCGGTAGGATGGCAATTATTGTGCCAACAGACTTGATGAGACGATCATCCTCTAACCAGTGGCTCTAAGTCTTTCTAATTTCAATCCATCAGTTGCAGGAGTCTATTTTCCCAGTCTCCTATCCCTCAAATGACTAAGTATGTCAAAGCGGGGCAACTATAGACACTCCATTTGAAATTAATTTTATTTCTGAATTCTAAAACCCTAGAGTACAGTATCCCAGTACACCATAAGATACACTAAACCATAGTCCATGTCTAAACCAAAGTCTGGCCCTAAATAGGAAACCAAATATTCCTTAAATATTTCTAAATTATTCCATATATCCTCGATATCTCATTTTAGAAAAACAAATATTTCCAAATACCCAATACAAGCATGTCAATATTTCAAAATCTCTTTAGGAAAATGCACTAGTTTCTATAACTTGAAAGGAAGAAAATAACATATGGCGCCTCAAAGCAGTGTTTGAATTCAATCCGACTGCTACGATTGGACTTAGCACATTCTCCAAAGCAAAACTGCACTAGCCTATAAAGAGAGGGGTTCAGGGCCGCACTATGTGTCGAAGTATTATCTCTCTACTTGTTGACTGGGTCTATGAGGGATTTTAATGCCGTGTGAGACTAAACACCCGAAAATATTGAGATTATTTTTTAATTTCGATAAAAAAAGATTTTTAAGTAACTTTCCCTATAGTTTAATATCAAAGATCGTGGCCCGTATTTTCATGATTTTGAACTCTACATATTATAACGGTGAGTACGGGTACAAACAAAAGTCACATTTACTTTGATACGTTTGCGATGTTATCAATTGTTTGCCAAGTTTACTATCAAAGGTTGTGGACATTAAATTCATGATCATAAACTCTTAAGATTTATTATCATGATTATGAGCACAAGAAAAAGTCAAATCTACTTGGGTAGGCTTTGCTATTTTATCATTTGTGTGCCAAGTAATATTGTAGCTTGAAACAATAAAATGATGTTTATTATTCACAGCTAGTGACTTAAAAAATGATGGATCGGTATGAAATCTCACGGGCCAACCTGGGAATCGGGCATCCCATCTTTGTTCTATCGATCTATATATATATATATATATATAAAAGAAAACAACGGAGTCTAGAAGGGAACTAGCAGTTCCGTAAAGCAAAACGGCGATTCTCTATAATAAAACGGTGATACGAACTGCCAATTCATCGATCCAGACCTATTTTTGACCAGTTCACTTTTTTTCAAATGTTTTTTCACATGTTCACTCTTTTTTCCGCACGACAAAATGGCAATCTTGACTATCGATTCACTGATCCAGACCAATTTTTGGGTGCCTGATCCGGATCACCGATCCATTTTTAAATCATCGTTTACCGTGATAATAAATAATGTGCCCTATCTCATTGTTCTTCTTTATATAACATTCCCTTCCCTAAAAGCATGTTTTGGCTAATGAAGGTTGTGATTCCACAAACTTGTTAAAGTCATTTTTTATTTTATTTTATTGACAATGTTATTTAAGCTTTATTAATTAGACAAAAGTTACAACCAATCATAAAGGAAAAACATAGGAAATAATTACCTGATGCAAAGACACCCCTCATTTTGCTAAACCGTTAGCAATGTCATTAGTTTCCCTGTAGACATGCTGAAAACATATTTGTAGATCAACACACAAATCCATAATATCTAACCATTTGCTACTCGACCTCTAAGGCGGCTTGGAAATCTTTTACACCAATTAATCACATTCAATGAATCCCCCTCCACAAAACATGGCGTCCTGATGTTTTTCTGCCCTAGAAACTAATTTCCAAATTCCAATGCAACCAATTCCTCCTCATTAGCCGTAACCTCCCCACATGAACCAGCAAAACAAAATACCACTCCATATGCATCACGCAAAATTCCTCCAACCCCAAAATTGCTTGGATTTCTTAAAGAGCTCCCATCAAAATTAAGTTTGATACTTCTGATAACAGGAGGGTTCCATCTACCTTTTGGTCTGATTTTTGACACATTCTAAAGCATCATGTTATGCAGATTAATCTCAACATCCACTTTGGTTATTCCAAACACTTCATTTGTCACATAGAACCAACTCCAAACCGATTGCAGAATTTTCTTTTTGACCAAATCCACTTTCAAAGCTTTGTTATCAAAAGTTCTTCTATTACGCTCCATCCAAATCTCCCATAGAACAATCGCTCTTACCATCTCCCAAATTATTTTGCTCACCTTTGGTAAGGAATTCAACTCCATATTACTCAAAATATTCATATGGCTGATCGGCATTACCACCATATGTCCAATTATTTGAAGGGTGCGATTTGTATAGATCCTAGGCTCTAAACCATCAAATTAGAGCCTACCTTCAAATATTGTCGAGAAATGTGGTTTCAATACTGAAAATCTTTGTGATAGCCTTAACATATATTTTTGTATTTATTTATAAAGTTTAAAGCTTAAAAAATAGTGCAAATCAACATATCTATGAAAACTTGAAAATATTGAAAATTAACGGTCCAAAAATGTGTTAAAAAATATGCTATTCTAAACTTGAAATCTATTTTTTTCTCATGTCTATGCATCTTGATGTCGAGATGATCAATTTAAAGATATTTAGGCATCAAAACAACCTCTTCTAGTGAAATTTTTGATGTAGGCTCAAATTTGATTGCTTAGAACCTCTACTCTATATAAACTTTTCCCTTATTTGAAAGGCCCAACACCAAATATGATATGAGAATGGATAATGGAGGAAGAGATGGTCACCATTTTCATCATTATCTTTATATAGAATACACACATTCATTAAAACTCTCCTCCATTTTATAACTTTGTCAACAGTGAGCGATTTACCTTGAAAAAAATCCACAAGAAAATTTGAATTTTGAAAGGGACCTTCCAGCACCAAATTCTCTTTAACTGCGGCTTACTCCACCAAATCCTGTCATGAAACAACAAACTGTACGTTGGTTTAACTGAAAAAAATGCCAGTCTTTTTCAGCCTCCCATACCAACTCATCTTTCCTCTTCTCGTGCGAACTTGTTCAAGTCATTAGTCATTTGGTCAATGATCCAATGAAGTGCGGATCTGGATGTATAATACGAGGAAGATGGAACTAAAGTGATGCACTTGAAGTCTTAAAATCCATAAGAATGGATGGTGCCTGCCTTCATGGCATGACATAAATCACACACAAATGGCCAATCGTTTATGGGAAAAGTTCATATAGAGCCGAGGCTCTAAACAATCAAATTTGAGCCTACCTCGAAATTTCTGTTTTGATGCCCAAATATCTTCAAATTGATCATCTTGACATCAAGATACACGGACATGAGAAAAAAATAGATTGCAAGTTTTGAAAATAGTGAATTTTGTTACGCATATTTGGACCGTAAATTTTCAAGATTTTCAAGTTTTCATAGATATCTCGATCTACACTATTTTTTAAGCTTTACATTTTATAAATAAATATGAAAATATATTTTAAAATTTTCCAATTTTAAAACCACATTTCTTGACACTATTTGAAGGTAGGCTCTAATTTGATTGTTTAGAGCTAACACTCTATACCCACCCATATTTTATTGATAAGAAACCCGAGGCATATCCACAAAATAGAAATAAAAAGAGTTTGTGCTTCCACTGGAGCATGCTGTCCATTTACTTCCTCGAGAAATTCTCAATGTGCATTTATAGGGCCCCAAATTTTAGGGATGTCCTATTTTTAACCCAGTGACCAACTTAACTAGAATTAAAGAAAATTCAAATGCACCTTGTGATTCTAAAAAATAGGAAAAGTATACAAAGAGATCATTTACTTTTGGTATAAGAAAGTCACAATCATTTTTATCTGTCAGATTTCAAATCGAGTAATTGTAAAAGTATCATAGACTAAAATAATAGTTCAAAAAAAAAATTCTTTAAGTTTGTGATACATCCCAAACCATCCAATTTGACATCTATTAACTAGAAGTAATTGTGACCTCTTTGTAACAAAAATAAATGAACTAATAATATACAATCCCCAAAAATAATGTTCTAAAATTAAATATAGAATGTCAAATTTCTTGATTCTCATATTTATAAGGCAAAGTGCTCAAAATATTATTATTATTTTTAAATAATCATATGATTTTTGAGTAGATCCCAAATTTGAGATCCAAAATGTCCTCCTAAGTAGCTTTCATCTGAGGGAGTAGGTCGGCAGTATGCTCCGATGGGAGCATAAGACACCCATGACAATGGAACTCCAAACACCAAAAATTACTGTTCGATACTCACGTGGTGGTGTCGTACGTGCTCCATTCTATATTGAGAATCCATCCAAACAACAAGGAAAAGCTTAGTGAGAGAATATTTTTCGCGTTTGATAATAAAGAAGGAAATGTTTTTTATGACTCCTAAGCCTCACAGGTAGATATGCAGCTCCAATTCATGATTTATTTTGGAGATGGATTTTGGAGTCTTTTTAGGTACATACAATCTCTAACATGGAGATTATTAACATGGAAATTTTTAGAACTCCAAATAATATAAGTTTTTGTCTGTTGACCTTTTTTTTTGGAAAAAGTATATAAAGAAATCATTTTTTTTTAGTACAATGAGGTCACAATTAATCTTATCAGACAAATTTTACATTAGATGGTTGTAAGTATATTATTGATTAAACACGAATTTCAAAAAATATTTTCTCAGACTTCGTGACATACCCCAAGCAATCTAATTTGATATGGGCTAGGAGTGATTATAACCTCATTGTAATAATGGTAAATAGTATCATAGTATATTACTTTTTTTTTAGAAAAATTACATAAATATATGTTATATTTCATGTTATTACGAAAATACTTAAAACTTTATGTTATTACCTAGATGTCCGTTTTCTCAACTTCATAACACTTTGCTTTTAAAAATGCGAAACTACCTATTTTTTGTTTTTGAAAAACCATAAATTGTTAATTTTCAATTTTTCAAAAACTAAATTTTATTAATTTTTTGTTTTTCGAAAGCCCAATTTTTAAATTTTCTGTTTTGCAAAATCCTTTTTTTTTTTTAAATTTTGGTTTTTCAAAAACCAATTTTTTAAAAAATTTCCGTTTTTGAAAATCCAAATTATGTCATGTTAAAAAAAAATTGATAAAAAATAAGCTATATATAATACAATACCTACTTCTATTGTTATTATTCAAATAGTATATTGGTAAAAACATATGGGCCTCTTCAAGAGATTTTGGTATCAAATCCTGCCGATTCCATAAAATTCCCACCGATTCCAAGATGGGGCTTTTTTTTTTAAGGGCAAGCTTTCTATGATTCCCCTACAGCATAAAAGTTCTATCTTCCCCCTTATCCAACCCTCCATTCTGAATGGAGGCTAAGATTGCCCCAATCACAATGTCACGTCTCTACACTATTTTATTTTAAATTTTTTTTCTATAAATTATTTTGATACCAAATTTTGGACGTCCATTCTTCTATTAAACTCGCATTAGTGAAAAATATAAAAAAATATTTTTAATAAAATAAAATGACCAAAATACCCATGAAAGATTCAAGGGGTATTTTGATTATTTTATCGAAAACTTATTTTTAATATTTTTTTATAGGTGTGCCCCAATGAGAAGATGGCATGTACCAAATTTCATATTCATACAATTTGTATAAAAAAGACTAAAAATAGAATACTTTGAGACATCAAATCTAAGATCAAACGGAGAGTGGCTCTCTTGATCAAAATTGGATGGCTGGATGGTAGGGGGAGGATAGAACTTCTATATTGTAGGGGAAGCATAGAAATCTTTCTTTTTTTTTAATACGATAAAATAACATCCATTTTTTATTAAAAACTTAGATTGCATATGGTGGGACGTAAACCCTCGACATGAAAGTGTTACGGCATGCATGATCAAAAAGCCAATTCAACCCCATGTTTAAATATTTGGACATACATAATACTGATAAAAAAATGAGTACATAGGCCAAGGCCGATTAACTCGATCGAGTCTACAAATGTTGAAATTCGATTTTTCAAACACTTTTAAAAAAATCGGTTTTTGAAAAGCCAAAAATTAAAAAAAAAAAATGCTTTTCAAAATATGAAGTTGAAAAAACGGACACCTGTGTAATAACATAAAGTTTCAGATATTTTTGTAATAAGAAACATATAACAGATATTTATATAATTTTTTATTTTTTTTGAAGCGACGACCACACTACTTTCATCTTAAAAATGGATGTATGTTGCCTCGGGGGATGCAAATATAGTTATATGCATCTCTTGATCCATATAACACATTTTCTAAAAAAACAAACCTTCGTACATAACGTGCTTTCAAAAATCATCTGGGCGACTTGGAATAGTCTGAATCGATTCGGCATCAAGGACTACCCTGAGTCCCCCAGGAATCGAGCAATTCACCTTTTCTTTTTTTTCCTTTATTCTTTTTTTGGGGTTTGTATAAGGTTGCTAATTTACTTAGACATGTCATTTCGGTGTCGAAAGCCTTATGTTGGCTTGAAATCTCTTTTCATCCTCAATTACACAAATTTAAATTTCAAAAATTGTATAGATTAAGCAAATCAAGAAACATTTGAAAATTTTAAAAATAAGCGGGCCAGATAACTTGTTACAAAATGCATTTTTTTTTTGTCTTAAAATTCTTTTTTTTCTTCATGTCAATTAATATCGATGTCAAGATGATCACTTCAAGGGATCTCCAATGCCATAAATATTCTCCTCAGTAGGAATTTTGAGGTGCACCTTACTTTCAATGCAACCTTATATAAACCTTTTTCCTTCCTTTTTATATATATTGAAAGGTCTTTATGAAAATAATCTACAATAACCTTAAAGAAATTTTCTAATCAAAATCTACTATCTATGAAATATCATCAAAATTCTATTATTTTTTTGCATTTTTGGAAAGGGTTTTCCACCTTTCTATCATTTTCTTCTTTTATTCACCAAATTTTATGAAATTTATTTTAAAAATGATAGTTTTGAATCCCTCTAATACTTGTTAGAACAATGCCCTTGTTTGAAGAGATCTAGAGCTAAAATTTCATGAAAATCTTTGATAGCCTACTCAATCATCGTCATCATCCAAGCTTTATGCTAATTATTTCAGATTGGCTTGATATCCCACTCAAAAGTTTACTGAATTTATTGAAATTTGTGCAACAATGTCCTTATATTTACAAAATCCCCATCCATAAATTTTTGGTTTTCTTTTAGTTTTTTTTTTCAGCCATTTCCTTCCCAATTTTTTTAAAAATTCTAATATTGACCTAAAGATCGATAATTAAAATATTTGGTTTTTATTTTACCACTTTATATTTTCCTCTAGTTTCATTTTCTTCTGTCTTTTAAATTAAACGAATTAGTCGACCATTAGGACCCAATAAATAGCTGGTTTGCCTACCTGAGCTGGGTTTTTAAACAATATAGAACCTTTCCCCAACTTTAAAAAATTAGTGAATCAAAATAAATCGACAACCATTTCATGAAAGAGTTTATCCAAGGAGGAAAAGAAAGAGAGTGCCTATACTATGCTCCATCAAGAGCATCATTATGCATTTGCTCTCTCGGGCAAAACACTTATCAAGAGCTTTTTCTATTTCAAATTTCAAGATCCATCTAATTATAACTAGACGATTATTTTCAAAAAACAAATTTGGATTTTGAGTTCTTAAACATCTAAATAATTCAATCTAAAAATTGGATAGTTCCAGTGCAAATTTAGGATGCCTTTCTTTAGGCACATGGAGTTTGAGTGGTTTTTTTTCTCTTTGAGGTCGGTTGTCGGGTTCTAGACTGCATCTCTAAAATTTGGGATCCAAAAGATATTCCTAAGAAAGATTTAGGGCTTGTTTGTTTTCTAGAAGATAAATGTTCTCGGGAAACAAGAAGTTCTTCTTTGCTGAAAAGTGGACTGCTATATTTTTGAGTGTTTAAGTAGTTCTAGTACCTGTGTTTGATAACCTGCTAGAATGTTAAAGAAGTTTTTCTGGATACCTATGTTTGATTACTTGCTGGAATGTTATGAAAATTGTGGATACTTGTGTTTGATTGACCCTAGAACTTTTCATCTATAGACTTGTAAATAAGCTTGTATGAATCGTTCATTCATTTTCTTTCAATGATATGGGGCCGATATGTCATGTTGAAGGGGATATTGAAGACATTCCCAATCTTCAACATGTCCAACAAAATGAATCTTTCAGATTTATTGTATAATGAGTTCATTGGTGCACTCCCTCTCCCACTCCCCAAAAAATGCTTAGTAATGTAACCTTTATAAGTTTATTTTCTTAATTTATTTTTTATGGAGGAGAAAAGAATGGATAGTTTAAAAAGAGTTATAATTGTCTCCATTATTGATGCAGGGAGAGAATAAAACCAGAAAATTAACAATAAAAAGAAGGAAGGTTGAGAGAAAAATACCCTCTCTCAAAGTTCTGCAAGGGAATCCACCCCCAAAACAATCTTTTCAAGAGATCAATTTTTATTCAATTCATAGACTGATTTACAATGAAATGATATGTTCATTTAAATAGACTAACATAAGATAACTAGTTAAAAAAACTTCTCTCTACACCTATCCCTATTTTCTTTCTCTCATATTCATGTGTCAAAAATAGGCTTCTAGATAGGCACCTTTTGCCCCTCATGTTTTACCCAAAAAAAACCTCTCAAGTTGGTTATTGTTGATAAAGATAAATTGTCTTCTAAATTTACTCTTACCATAATTATATCCCTCAAACTAACTCAATCGATACAAGATAAATACAATATAAACTCTAAAGTCTTGCCCTGTTAATTATCCTTGCGCACTCTCTAAACAAAAGGATAATTAAAATAATTCTAATAAATAACTTACATCATGGCTCTTTCTTTCCCTATTGGATTCTGCGACCCTTCTTTGGCCCAGTTACGAAGGGGCGTGGCTGCATCATTCCCCCCCAGTTGAAAGGAACTCGACTCCGACGAGTTGGCTTTAGTATATATGTGATATAAGTCTGAATCCACTCTTTTGAACTCTGGCTCAAAAATCCACGTGCTATCGGAGTATGACTTGCCCTTCCATTTGACTAAAAATTGGCGATAGGAACCCTTTCGAGTTTGAAAGCTTTCAGTCTTCAAAACTTACTCAATTTCCTCATTGTTCTTCCTTGGTAATTTCTTCATCATATCAACTACATTTTCTGCGACTTCTAGAGGGTCTCCATGAAACTCAAATAAGTCAACAACATTAAATATCGGGGAGATATTTAATGCCTTTGGTAATTCTATCTTATATGCATTGTTCCCATATTGCTTCAAGATGCAGCAAGGACCCACTTTCTTGGACTTGAATTTATTATAGGTTCCCAATGGAAACTTTTTCTTTCGCAAATACACCATTAGTAAGTCACCCTCCTTGAAATCTTCTCTCTTCTATGCTCATTTGAGGCTTTTGATACTTTGCATTGCTCTCCTCAATTTTCTTCTTGATTTGGGCTTGCAAATCTCAAATATGCTCAGCAAAAGCAATGGCATCATCACTTATCTTGCTTGTCATGGGTAATGGCACTAAGTTCAGCACATGATTAGGCATCCACCCATTAACAATCTAAAATGGTGATTTTCCTATAGATCGATTTTTTGAACTATTGTAAGAAAACTCAGCCTGAGGCAAAGCGATGTCCCACTGAGATATTTTATCACCAACAATATTCCTTAAGAGGTTACCAAGACTCCTATTCACTACTTCGGTCTCTCCATCTGTTTGAAGATGATAGGCACTACAAAATTGAGGTTTGGTTCCCATGTGCTTCTATAAAGTACGCCAAAAATGACTTAAAAATTTTGTATCTCGATCAGATGTAATAGACTTAGGAACACCATGTAGCCTTACAATATCTTTGAAAAAGAGATTCGCGATATGTGTAGCATCCATAGTTCTTCTACAAGGAATAATATGTGTCATTTTGGAAAATCGATCAACAACAACAAAAATAGAGTCCATACCTCGTGTGGTACATGGAAGTCCAAGTACAATGTCCATAGAAATATCAAACCATGGGGCATCTGGAACATGAATAGGAGTATAAAGACCTGTATTTTGTGTGTGACCTTTAGATACTTGACAAGTTCGACATCAGGTCACAAATCGATCAACATCTCGTCGCATACGTGGCCAAAAATATTTTTCTCCAACCATAGCCATAGTTTTGTCCTTCCCAAAGTGTCCATCCAAGCCCCCACCATGAAGCTCCATGATTATTTTCTCCCTCAGGGAGTAATCAGGTATACATAACCGCACACCTTTAAATAAACAACCATCATGCATGAGATATTCACCCATAGGGTCTCACCCATCAACACACCTTTCAAGGACCTTACTAAAAATTGGATCAACTTTATATTGATCTTTTATCACTTCAAATCCCAACACTTCCATAGACAAAGTTCTAAACAATACTACCCTTCTACTTAAAGCATCAGCTACCTTATTTTGAGTTCCAGTCTTATGCTTTAATAGGAATGTGCATTCTTGAAGGAAGGCCATCCACTTAACATGTCGCGCATTCAACTTTTTTTGGTAACTCAAATACCTGAGTGCTTCATGATCCGAGTATAGAACAAACTCTCTATGAATCAAGTAGTGCCTCCAGTAGCGTAAGGCTTGCACCACTACATAAAACTCAAGGTCATAAATCGAATACTTCTTACGTGCATCATTCAATTTCTCACTAAAGAAGGCAAATGGTCGTCCCTCTTGACTTAGAACTGCCCCTATGCCAACATTTGATACATCAGTTTCAACCTCAAACACCTTTAAAAAATCTGGTAAGGCAAGTATTGGTGCTTGCATCATCTTTTGTTTAATTACAGTAAAGTTCTTTTCAGAAGTGGGACTCTATGAAAACTTTCCAGCCCTCATACAATCAGTCATTAGTGCTATTAGAGTGCTGAAATTTCTGATAAATCAACGATAAAAGGTCGTTAGGCCATGAAAAGAACGCACCTCAGTGAGTGACTTTGGCACCGGCCACTCTGCTATGGCTTTCACTTTTTCTTAATCCACCTTAATTCCCTAGAAATACGCCAACAATATATCCTAGAAATACGCCATTGTTTGTCATAAATGAGCATTTTTTCAGATTCACAATAAGTGATTCATTCCTTAGCACATCAAAAACTTGTTCTAAGTGGTTAAGATGATCATGTGGATTAGAGCTAAAAAACCAAGATATCATCAAAATAAACTACAACAAATTTGCCAATAAAAGGACGAAGTACCTTACTCATTAGGAGCATGAATGTACTTGGTGCATTAGAAAGGCCGAATGGCATCACAAGCCACTCATATAGTTCATCACGAGTTTTGAATGCAGTTTTCCATTCATCTCTAGGACGAATCTGAATTTGATGGAACCCACTCCTTAAATCAATGTTTGAGAAAACCTTGGCTCCATTAAGCATATCTAACATATCATCGAGCCTAGGTATGGGAAATCGGTACTTGATTGTGATTTTGTTGAGTGCCCGACTATCCACGTACATCCTCCATGACCCATCTTTTTTTAGAGTCAGTAATGCAGGGACGACACATGGTGACATGCTTTCTTGAAGCAATCCCTTCTTAAGCAAAGCAATAACTTGTATGTGTAACTCCTCATGTTCCATAGGGCTCATTCGATAATGGGTCAAATTTGGTAGGCTAGATCCGGCAACCAAGTCAATGTGATGTTGAATATTTCTCATTGGAGGAAGATCATAAGGTAATTCTTCAAGCATCAAATCTTTATACGTATCAAGTAGAGGTTCAAGAGACCTAAGAATTATAGTCGATTCAGAATTTTCTTTTGCAACCAATACATAAATCACATCCATATCCTTGCTATCCCTTTTTAATTTTTGAACATTAAATAACTTTAAACCCTCATCTTTAGTGGACTTGGGTGTAGGAAGTTGCTTTATAGGGTGGAGTATTATATTAATACCATCTTTAATAAAAGAATAAGTGTTTGACCTAGTTTTATGTACCATATCATGATCATAAAGCCATGGTCTACCAAGTAATATGTGGCATGCATCCATAGGTGCTACATCACACCATACTTTATCTTTATAATTAGCACCAATGAAAAAAGAGATTAAACAACGAGTAAGAATTAGTACCACACCTCCTTTCTTGAACTACTAGATGTGATATGGGCGTGGGTGCTTATGTTCCTTCAATTGAAGTTTAGCCACCATCTCTTTAGACACAATGTTTTCACTCCTCCCACCATCAATTAGTATTGTGCATAACTTGCCTCCTGATGTGCAAATTGTTCGAAAAATATTATGTCGCAACCGCTTCTCATCATCGTTAGGTATTGGAGTTGATAACATCGTTCGCTGGACAACTAAGACTTCACCCTCTTCATCTCCATACAAATCCTCAACTTCACCTTTGAAAGGCTCAGTCCCGTCATAAGACTGGCCCATCCCAATATCACCTTGGCCTTCATCCTTCATCAACTTCTTCTTCATATTTTTTTTCAGCCAAATTAACTTTGACAAGGGGTTGACGTGAGGGACAATTGAATGCCATATATCTAGGCTGTTGGCACTTGAAACACACTATTTGTGTATTATCACGAAGTGTTTTAGGTGCTCTCAGCCCTCTCCCAATACCACCTCTCCCCATATTAAGGTTTGTCCTGGTTTAGAAATTCTGAGAGGTTTAGTTTCCACGCCCTATAAATGGTCTTCTATAGGTTAAAACTTGTTGTCCCTGTATTGAAGTAGAGCCTCTTGTTACTGAGCTATTTCTCCCAAGGCCCAGATTGACTATTTCATCTGGTTTGAGGGCCAAAGTATAGGCATCAGACATCTTATAGACATCTTTAAATGCCAATTCATTCTGAATGCCTTGATTTAGCCCATTCAAGTAACGACTTATTTTTTGATTTTCATACTCTTATAAATTTTCCCTAGATGTCAAAATATGGAACTCTTCAGTACAGTCACTTACCGACTTTTCACCTTGCTGGAGGTTTTGACACCTTTGGTACAAAGTTTGGGCATATAAAAATTTTTGATGCATCTTCGTCTTCATCTTTTCCCACTAATTAATCTTTCCTTGCCTTGTCGAAGACGAGCCTGTTGCAAATCATCTCACCAAACCAATGCATGGCCAGAAAATTTTGTGGCTACTAATTTTAGTTTTTTTGTGATCTGCAATATCTTTGTACTCAAACACTTTCTCTACTTTACTTAGCCAATCAAGAAAATCATCTGCATGCAATCAACCATGGAACTCTGGAATATCAATTTTATTCCAGGTTCTCTTTCTCTTTCCCACAACCGAAGAATTCGCTCATTGAATTCGTTATTAGCTGGGGCCACCCGAGGTTGGTTAGGAATAAGATGCATACATCTTTCATCTCTATTGCCTTGAGTTCCAAAGCTGGTCTCCGGATTCCTTCTATCCTGAAGCTGAGCGAACCTTTGCGCAAGCTCATCGACTTTCGCAGCTACATGCATGAATTGGTCTACTCTCTCTGCTAGGGCTTGAACTAATCCAGTCAATACTTTTAATCCATCGAGGGGTGTCTCTTGTGAAGCTATCGGAACCCTATCTGATACCAATTGATGCAGGGAGAGAATAAAACCAGAAAATTGACAATAAAAAGAGTGAAGGTTGAGAGAAAAATACCCTCTCTCAAAGGTAAGAGTGAAGGTTGAGAGAAAAATACCCTGTCTCAAAGGTCTGCAAAGGAAACTACCCCCAAAACAATCTCTTTCAAGAGACCAATTTTTATTCAATTCATAGACTGATTTATAATGAAAGGAGATGTCCCTTTAATTAGACCAAAATAAGATAACTAATAAAAAAAACTTCTCTCTATACCTATCACTATTTTCTCTCTCTCATATTCATGTGCCAAAATTGGGCTTCTAGATAGCCACATTTTCCCTCTCATATTTTACCCAAAATAACCCTCCCAAGCTAGTTATTATTGATAAAGATAAACTCTCTTCTAAATTTACCCTTATCCTAATTATATCCCTCAAACTAACTTAATCGATACAAAATAAACACAATATAAACTCTAAAGTCTTGCCCTGCTAATTATCCCTGCGCACTCCCTAAATAAAAAAATAATTAAAATAATCTTAATAAATAACCCTAATAAATTCTCTTAATTACGTCATTGCCCTTTCTTTCCGTCTTCGGTTCTACGACCCTTCTTTGGCCCAGTTACGAAGGGGCATGGCTGCATCAATTATTAACTTTAAATTGGATTTGAAAGATAAGCATAAATGTTAAGAAGAAAAGAATTGACAGTTTTGATAACAGCAATAACCGTCATGCCTAACTAGTAAATTGGGGTTGAAAGATGAGCATAAACCCCCTACAAGAATGAAATGCACAAAACTGTCAAAAATATATACTGTCGATTATAAACATGAATATATTTTGACCACTATTACAAAAAATAACAGCATTTCAGGGATACCACTTACCATACATGATATGCATTAAGATGAGATGAGTCTCTTATACTGACAACTAATCTAACATGATGCCAAAACACCAAGTTGCATAGGTTTTTAGCACAAGCATAGTCAATAATTGTCCAAAAAAAGAGGGAGAGAGAAAATGACCGGACTAATTTGGATGCCCTTGTTCACATATAAAAACGAAAAAATAATAAACAAGTAACCCCTTTTGCCAGTTTGTTATTAAACTAATTTCGTTGTTCATACCATAAGCAAGAAATAACTACATAAGCATATAAAAAACAAGGCAATGTAATGCACAATCATTATCCCAAATCAAGACTACAACACTAGAATAACATAGATGAGGTTCATAGAGTGAGAAGCACAATTCATACAGTGCCAAAGTTCTCTCCAATATCCAACAAAGTAGCTTAAACAGATGGGAAAGGTTTCTATACTTCTCTACATAATAGAAGATTTATGATTTCTCTACCATCCAGCCGTTCAATTTTGATCAAGAAAGTTACTTACCGTTTGATCTTAGATCGGACATCTCAAAGTATTTTATTTTTATTTTATTTTATACAAATTATATGAATATGAAATTTGGTGTATGTCATCTTTTCATTGGGGCGTACCTATAAAAAAAATATTAAAAATAATTTTTTTATAAAATATAATGACCAAAATACCCCTTAAATCTCTTAGGGGTATTTTGGTCATTTTATGTTTATTGAAAATATTTTTTATTTTATTTTTTGCTAGTGCGAGTTTAATAGAAGATTGGGAGTACAAAATTTGGTATCAAAATAGTTTATAGAAAAAAATTAAAAATAAAATAGTGTAGAGACATGACATTGTGATTGAGACAATCTTAACCTTCCATTCAGAATGGACAGTTGGATAAGGGAAAGTATATAAGTTTTATGTTGCTGAGAAAGCATAAAAAGCTTGCCCTAAGAAGATACGGCTCTATGTCTTTTAATTCTTACAAAGAAAAGGATGACACCAATGGCACTATAATGAAAGAACACTTTGCAAATATTATAATTTTCATGATTAACTTCTATATTTGTGTTTGGCCCATATTCTTCTATGTTATAACCATGGAAATGTTGGCGGGTATCGCATTTCACGCAACCACGTATTTTTATCTGTTTTCCCTTATACAGACATTAAAAGTTTATTCTTCTTCCTCTTTAGTTGCATTACCCTTGTGCTCGGCATCTTCGAAATACTTTATTAGGCACTTGCATTCTGCCCAGGAGTCATAATCCCTTGGCGGCCTACTCAAAAGTCATATACCCCTGGCTGGTTGCCCAAGAGTCATATGCAAAACATAATGCAATTCATTCAAACATAAAACAATCCCAAAAATAGCAATTTTCCATAAGGATCAGGAACATCAGTTTGCAGTTTGTAACGAATTTGATCAAGATCTTGTGTATTAAGGGAAAAAAATTAGTTTGCTCATTCCATCTAGGTCCACCTATACAAAAACAACACTAACTACAAATAACCCATCAAACAAGAAATAATCCAATTTAGCAAGGCCCAACAATCAAATCAAACATAAAATCCTACATCAATAAGATTTATAGAATATGACATAGTCTACCAAATTTGAACTAATAAAAACTCACAAGAATAGTCATGAAACTTATATTATATCACTTTCCATTAACTTTCAACATTCTCCATATTCAAAACACAGTATTATAAGTCTAGAGAAAGAAAACAGCCTCTAGCGATTCATGTATGCCTTCCACAACTGCGATGCGATTCTGACTTAAAGGACATCGTAATCATGATTGTCTTTTCCCTAGTTAGTTGTGAATATTTGTCCTCTCCCCCAACCTGTTTTTATTTCAACCCTCCTGGAATCGCAGCTCCGCCTATTATTCGCTTCTTGTGACATTATGATTTAGTTATACAAAATTGAAGCTACAATAACAATGTTGACTTGTGTGCTCAGGGAGTATTGTATTTGGTTCCCCAATAAAAGGAAGTCACACCTTTTATAGCTTGAATGTCATTTCCACCACATTCTTTAGAATTGAGCGTTATTTGTTGAATATCTCCTCCTCATCTTAAGGAACTTGGGGACTTGTTGCAAAGTCATTAAAATGATAATGGACTAACCAATATGGTCTCACGAAACCACGCATTAAAAGGTAGACCCCATCCACGAGGTAATATTTTTCTATTCCATGTTTGTGAAACACGTAAGATGAGGAGTTTGTGAAACTCGAAGCATTTCATTATTTCAATGGACAATAAACATATAGTCTCATCTTCAAGAACCATCAAAAGATTGCATTCCTTACTAATTGCATCATATAGGACTCTGGAGTCAAATGTGGAACCCTCCCATCTAACAAGTATGTACTAGAACCACATATCAAACTCGACTGTAGCCATAATATTCTGGCTCAATAATCCTTACCTATATTATAAGCGTTTATGCATGAAACTCCTAGCATGTGCAATGATGTATATCACGTCAATAGCTCCGACACAATCCTATTAGAAGCCATTTGACATATACCATTATTAGTGTGCTTGTATATGATTGAACCACCTTACAAAGGAAATATCTTGAAATATGGGTATCTGTCATTTGCAATGTGCTTAGGTATTTCATTCATTAGAAGCCATATGACATATACCATTATTAGTGTGCTTGTACCTTATCTTCAAATATGGGTATCTGTCATTTGCAATGTGCTTAGGTTTTTCACTGCTCAAAGGTTATACGAACAAGGGTACGAATTGTAAGATCACCATTAAAACTTTGTTGAAGTAGAAACTGATGCTTTAACCAAAATGATGGAATTATTCTTCGACACCCTATTTCACTAATCATTTGTATTAGAAAAATCAACAACATTTTTATTCATCAAACTTCTTTTTGTTGATCAAATTAGTGCGACCAGTTCATGAAATGAATGAGCAATGGCAAGGAAATCAATTTTGATCTTATATATTTAACAAAATTGTGCCTTTGTCATATATTTTGATAATGTGCCCAAAATTCTAGTCAACAACATAAAAGTCCAAATGTTGTTTTAAGTTAATTTCTTTTCCTAGAGAACAAAAGATATGGGCTCTTTTATGAGCCCCTCACAAAAAAGGGGGAAAAAACCATCTTTCTACCATTTTAAGTTCTTTTCCTTATATGCATCCCATTATAAAATCAAGCTCTAATCAAGGGAAAGTACAACTACGCGCACGTAAGCATCAAGAAAGACAAAAGGCATAACCAAAGCCAATCATAGCATCAAAATATTTACCACCCCTCACAATAAACTCACCAAGTAAATCAGTCTATGATGAGTGTTATAAAGGTCCAAAATTCTGAGGCATGATTTCTCTAGCTCATCTTCAAATGCCCAAACTAGGGAAAACCGGCAAGAAATAGTAAAGAGCTTTGTTGTAATTCTTACAATTTTTTTATCATTATTGTATTGATTTTTGAGACTACACTAACCAATGTACGAATGTGGAATTCACGCACTCCTCAACTGGTTCAAAAACCAGTATAGGTACTCAACATAAGTCTAACACCTCAATGAATCAATTTTGATTTTACATGAAAAACAACTCAATATATCAAACCCCAACATACACACAAAAAATAAAGAAACCCACTTCAGAAACCCAAAGGAAAAGAGCACAATTATGGGGGCAGATTTCTTTCTCTCACAGAAAGCCGATCTCATCAAGGTATGATTATTTAAACATAAAACCCTTTTTTATAACATTTTCAGTACACGTTATAGAAGCTAAAGAAGCCTAGTTTTTAACACTTGCAGTGAATATTAAAGAAAGAAGAATCAACCCTAGATTAAGAAGAATCAACCCTAGATTCTCCATCTCCATTAGACTTTAATGGTCGTTTATGATCTAGTATATTGAAAATCAGGTTACGAAAGATTGTTTGGCACAAAATACTACCTCCATATCCTGGTTTTGCGTATTTTTTGGTTTTGGAAATAGTTTATCTTTTAAGATGTAGAAATTGTCTTTTATTATCTTCTATATAGGGAAGATACGGTGAGATTTAGAGATAGATGGAGATAGAGATTTATATCGGGAGTTAGAGAGAGATAAGGGAGAATGAAAAGTGGTGCGTAACTTTTACGAGGTTGTTTAGTTTTTTGGTGGGTTTATTTATTTATTTATTATTTATTTATTTATTTCTTATAAGTGTATTTATAGGGGAGATGTCCCTTCATTGCAACCAAGAAGAAAAAAAGAATTGGATTTAAGAAAGAATTTGGGTCTTGTAAAAAGATTTTTTGGGATGGACTTTTTTTGTTGAGAGGGCATATTTTCTCACTTTTTATTATTATTTTTATTTTAATTATTTTTTATCTTCATCTCCCTCCATCAGTTGGTATCTGAGTAAGTAAGATTCAGCTATTACAATGCCACCGAAAGCTAATCCTACTGTGGATGATTGCCTAGGACAAGTTTTAATAAAATTGCCCAAATTCATGGAGGATGTTCAAAGCGAAGTTCGTGAAATGAAGTTAGATAACACTATTCTTGGAGAAGATAGTGCTCGCAATTACGTAGATCTGGTGCCAACTTTTACCTTAGAGGCAAAACTGCCTCCACAATTGATGTCAAATGTTGATCCTCTATTTAACAAGCACATCGTGATGCAAGAATCATGATTTGAGAAGCATCCACATGATCTTGGTATTTAATTGAATCTTCTCAAGTTTTATAAAGAACTTGAAAAAGAAATCACAATTGAGCTCGAGATCCAAGAGTTCTACTTAAAGATAAGCAAAAAGTACTTTAGAATCAATTTATTGAAGAAAAAGCACCAAGGCATGGGACTACATCATCAATTATTTGATTGGTCTCTGCCGAGGTCAAGCTTCTCCCAATCCCAGGAGAATTAAGCAAATAAAAATTGAGGTTGTTTAATTTTTTATTTTATATTTTTTAATTCTAGAAATAGGAAGTGCGTCAAGATAAGTTAGTTGGAGCATGAGCTTTAGTAGGGATGTAAGTTTTAGTAGGGCGTGAGTTGTCACCGAGGAAAGCCTACCTTCTAGATAAGTTAGGTGGGTAGGGACGGGAGTTTTAGTAGGGGCCTGAGTAGTCACCCACAAAGGCCTATCTTTTGGTTTAAGAAATAACTTATTTTTTAAGATAAGTATAAATTATTTTTTAGAGATAGAAGATAATATGAGATTTAGAGAGATAGATGAAGATAGAGATTTATATGGGACTTAGAGAGAGATAAGAGAGAATAATTAGAAATTATCTTTTATTATCTTTTAGAGATAGAAGATAATATGAGATTTAGAGAGATAGATGGAGATAGAGATTTACGTGGGAGTTTGAGAGAGAGATAATGGAGAATGAAAAGTGGTGCCTGACTTTTTAATAGTTTTTTCTAGGTTTATTTATTTATTTCTTGTAAGTATATTTAAAAGGGAGATCATTGTAACAATGATGAAAGAGAATTGGAATTGAGTAACCCTTTATTATTATTATTTCTTCCCTCCATCCCCCTTGCGTCAGCTTGATTTATCATTTCCTTTTATTTTTATATTTTTTTTTGTTTATGTATGTATAGGATTGCTTAAGTTTTCTATGAAGCAACTCTCCATAGAATAATTTGTATTTTAATGTAGGCCTTATCAATAGCATGGAGGGAAAGGCAAGTTGCATCATATACATGTAGAACTAGGGAAGAGCTTACTACCCTTAGAAAGAAGATAGCCCAAGGTCCAGAAGCCGCAAAGATTGAGCCTTGTCTAGCCTAAGAAAGAAGATGGACCATTTTTACCACGGTTTTGATTCTTGTAATATGGGAAGAACTGTTTTTGTTGTTCCAAGTTAAATATATCCAATTTGTATGTAATTTGAAGATCCTATACTAAATAAAATATAAGTTTCGCTCACTTTTTTGTCAATTCATGTGCCTAGTTTTGGTAAACTAGTCCATGCAAGAGGATCTGGGGCTTTGCAAAATTGGCTACATCTGTAAAACTTCATTAGACACCAATGCGAGAATGCACAGTTGACCAAAGTTCAAAAGTAAAGCCCCACCAAAGGACTTGTGGTTGGTTTCTCTCACACCTACCGATATGATTAATGGTCTCCGAACTTTTGAATTGATTGCTTTCGTTAGAGGGCGTTGAGAGAGAGTGTGTGTTTCGAAATTCAACGTTAAGTAATCTGAAAAAAAAAAAGGATCTGAACCTAATTTGTTTATTACATTATGGATGTCATTGGACTTGTATGGATATATATAAACATCAACTTATGAAATGAACGGCTAAATTGGTTAGCAACAACCAACCAAAACCTGGTTTTTCGAGAGGAGAATGTAACAAGATAGGAAAGTGTATATTGCATGTCACAATATAGGAAAGTATCTATTTCACCATTGTATTACCATTATATATACAATGAAAGAACTACCACAATGGAGCATAATTATTTTTTCAAAGAGTTCATCTCTCTCTAAAATTATTTATGATATCAAAGTGCTCTCAGCCTTTGAAGCCGTTTTTCTGCCGAAATAAGTCTCTCCCTTGTTTGATCTAAAATTCACGCCTCACCAATCACCTCCACGCTATTATTCATGTTAGCAATCTCTGATAAAAGACTGTTGTATATCTCGAAGGCTCGCCTTAAAAGCACAAGAAGGCCTCCTATTATCGCAAGCAAGAACTCAACGTTTTGCCTTACTCTCCAAGTCGAGGGACTGTTTGTTCTTCACAAACCTTAGATTGTCTTTCTTCCCGTTGCACAAAAGGTTAGCAACTCTCTCCCTCTTTATATGCAAATACATGTTTGAGCCTCACATTAAAACCCATCACACCTTGGCCACGTTTTCTCTCTGCATAGGAAATTTTGTTCCCTTTCATACTCTAATCATCGTACCTTTTTCATTACCATTGTCTTTTTGTCTTCATTATTTTGCTAGCTTCAACGCCCTCATATTGATTTAAAACTCTCTTATCCTTTTCTTCTTTTTTTTGCTTTTTTTTTTTACCCATCGAAATCTCAAATATCCCGTCTTTAATGAACGGCTCATCTTCATCAAGCAAGCATCCTTATCCCTCCACCCTTAATGGGGGAAATTTTGTGTCTATTAAATTGACATTGAATAATTATTTGTTATGGGAAACTCAAATGCTATCTCTCATTGAGAGTTAGGAACTTTCTGGATTCATTAATGGTGATTGCCCTACACCAAGTCAAAAGATTTCCTTTCCTGATGGTAATAGTAAAAACAAAAACCCAAACTACAAATCATGGCTAAAAGTCTGACCGGCTTCTTAAAGCCTGGATCACAAAGACATTATCAGAAAAGTGCCTTAGCCTTATTGTTGGCCTCGAGACTTCTACAGAAGTTTTAGAAATGGTTAAAGAATGCCTATACAGGTAATTGTCAAGCCATAGAGTTCCAACTTACCCAGCAACTCCAACTCTGCAAGAAAGAGATTTCAACCCTATTGGAATACATATGCAAAGTCAAGCGTATTTTTGATGATTTGGCAGCTATTGAAAAACATATACCAGATGAAAATAAGGTACCCAGATGAAAATAAGGCATTTTGACTTATTAATGGACTTAATCCAAAATATGAGATTTTTGTTACCACTATGCTTAAGCCTCTAATTCCCTCATATTATGAAATTATACCACTTTCTCAAAGCCATGAAATTAGAAATCAGCCCTTGTTGGATAATAGAGAAATTTTGGACCTAACAGAGGTACTAGAAATTATAGAGGTAGAGGGAAACACAACTTTGGTGGTCAACAGCTTTTCAATTCTCGGGGGCATGGATCTTCTCAAACATACCATAACAATAATGAGGGACGCAGTATGCCTCAAACAAATGAATAAAGTGGTGGTACATCTATGCAACGCATGAATCAAAGGTTCAACCAAGTTTCACATATACAACAATCAACTCAGACACCCCAGGAAATGTCAAATTTGTGAAAAAATTGGACATATTGCATTAAAGTGCTAGTGCCGATTCAATCATAGGTATCAAGAAAAAGACATTCCTCAAGCTCTTACTGCAATGATTATAGAAAATTTCCAAGACTCGGAATGGTTCCCAGATACTGGTGCCTCAACTCATATGACAGGAAATTCAGCTAAACTACAAAATCCTTCACCCTTATATTGGTACAGATACAGTCATGGTTGGTATTGGTGAGTAATTAACTATTTCACATATTGGTGATGCAAATATGGTTGTTAGGTCTAAAATTTTAACATTTCTAATGTTCTTTTGGTGCTAGAGATGAAAACGAAGTTACTATCTGTTAGCCAGTTTACAAACGATTTTTCTTGTCCAAGAACCCTAAACAAAATGTACTAGCAGAAAGGAAACATAGAAATATTGTAGAATTGGGTCTTACAATGATGTTTCATGCTGGAATTTTTAAACGGTTTCGGGTTAAAGCTTTCCATACTGCAGTTTTTATAATAAACAAGATTCCCTTACCTAATTTACAAATGGATTCACCATATTCTTTGTTGTTTGGCCACCTACCAAACTATTCTTCACTCTGGGTTTTTGGTTGTCTGTGTTTTTTGTACCTTCGATACTATGCTGTAGATAAATTATGTCATCAGACTCTTCCATGTGTATATTTGGGATACAATATTCATCATATGGGTTACAAATGTCTGCATCCACCCATAGGGCGAGTCTATATCTCTAGACATGTTGTATTTGATGAAAATATTTATCACTATGCTAACCCCAATTCTTTGTTTGATAGTACTCAGATTCAGGGGGAGTTGTCCACCTATGCAGAATGGTCAAAGAGTTATAAGCCTAACAGACTGTCACACCCCAAGAATTTACAATACTGTTATTCCTGAGATGTGACAGACAAAACATATATACATCTATTGATAGGACAAATTTACAGTGGCGAGGT
>NW_006499617.1:3896411-3935756 GCF_000471905.2 Amborella trichopoda | reverse complement strand
TGAAATTTTTAGGATTGTTACACATACAGGAATTGATTCATCTGAAAAGTTGTTGGAATTGATTTATTTGAAAAGTTCAAGCTTGTTATCAAACCTGCTAGTATTCAGATTGTGCTCACCATAGCTATTGTGCGCCACTGGTCTATCAAAAAGCTTGATGTGAAATGTGCTTTCCTGCATAGCTTTCTTAAGGAACTTGTATTTACAGAAGAACCTCCTGGATTTATAAGCTCAAGATATCCAAATCATGTCTGCAAATTAAAAAGAGCTTTCTACGGTCTTAAGCAAGCACCACGAGCCTGGTTTGATCGATTTAATGCCTATTTGTTATTATTGGGGTTCTATTGCAGCATAACGGATTCATCTTTATTTGTTTCTCGCACTACTAAAGGCACTGTTATCCTTCTCCTTTATGTTGATTATATTATACTTACTAGTGATAATTCAGATCTTTTAGAATGGTTCATTTCCTAGCTTGGAAGGGAATTTGAAATGAAAAATCTTGGACTTTCTTGGCATAAAGGTATCTTATTTTTCAGGTGGAATTTTTTTATCGCAAGGCATATACGCCCAAGATCTTCTTGGTCATGCTCAGATGGTCGGCACCAAACCTATTTCCACACCAATGGCACTGAAGAATAATATTCATGAAAATTCTAATCCATTTCCCGATCCATCCATTTATCAGAGCATTATTGGTGCACTCCAATACATTACCATAACACAGCCTGACCATTCCCATTTTATTAATACAATGTGTCAATTTATGCATGCCCCTACAATTGCACATTTTTCAGGCAGTGAAGCAGATTCTTCATTGTATAGTCATGGGATTTAAGAATCTTATCTAATAGTTCCCTTGAGTTATATGCATTCTCTGATGCAGATTGGGCTGGGTATCCAAATACTCGCCATTTAACCACTGGTATCTGCACCTATCTTGGTTCTAACTGCATATCTTAGAGTGTTAAGAAACAATCGATTGTGACTGATTCCAGCGTTGAAGCAGAATACTGATCTATGGCATCCATTGCTGCAGCATTGACATGGCTTTCTTTTATTCTTCATGATATTGGGGTGCCTCTGCCTCAGCCACCAACATTTTTTTGTGACAATATTTGTGCTCTCTATATGACAATTAATCATGTTTTTCATTCCTGGACAAAGCACATTGAGTTAAATTATCATGTTGTACTTGAAAAGGTTGCTCTTGAATTACTTATCGTTCATTTTGTTTCCTTTCAGAATCAAGTAGCCGATATCTTCACCAAGCCTTTGCCATGAAATGTCTTTTGAGATCTTTGCTTCAAACTCGAGCTTCAAGTACCTCTTCCGCTGAGTTTGAGGGGGAGTAATAGAAACAAAATTTAAACAAAATAGGAAAGGGCGTTACTATTTCCTTTCGAGAGGAGAATGTAACAAGATAGAAAAGTGTGTATTGTATGTCACAAGATAGGAAAGTGTCTATTACACCATTATATATACAATGAAAGAACCACCATAGTAATTGTGAGGGGCACAATTATTTTCTCAAAGAGTCCTTCTCTCTCAAAAATTCTTTAGTTTTCAACTTAGTGGAGCCAAACGGGCCATATAACATATATTGGGTTCTTTCAACAGCTAGCCAAATAACATTATTTTCAAATTCAGGTTTTACATATGCTAGAATTATCATAATCAAGTTTCGAGGCATATCTAGGATTTGCTTATACTAGATCCCAAACGACTCAAATTGCAAGAATTTAAACATTAAAAGGAACTAGAGTTTGGGTTTTACAATGTGAGTTTTTGAAATGAAACAACCCCCAAGTTTTTGCAGTTATTGAGTAGATTATAAGAAATGTGGAACACTAAATAAGAATATTCATAACATCAAAGTTCTAATACTCGTACTTAGAAAAAAGAGGAAGAAAAACCCAGCTCACGATGTGGACTAAAATAACATAAACTTATAATAAAAGCAACATTAAAACTATATAATGTTCTACTATGAGAAAAAACAATCAAGCTTATAAAGTTAGAAGGCTGAAAACCCATGAAATTAGACAAATAAGATGTTAGACTGTGCACACAAAGGAGGAAACCAAACTAAGGTTTAAAGCACTTACCGCATGTTTGAGGGGTGGGCAAGGAGCGGGGGTGGCAGAAGAACTAAGATTTCAGCAATGGAAAAGAAGAGAGAGAGAGAGAGATCTCAGATTTCATAAGGGGTGGGAAGAGAGGGAGACCTCTGATTTCATAAGGGGGTGAGCGAGAGAGAGAGAGAAAGAGCATATCGAGAGGAGAGGAGGAAGAGAGAGAGAACATAGAGAGAGCAAAGGAAGAGAGGGAGCATGAGAGAGACCACAGAGAGAGAAATGGATGGATGAGAGAGAGAGAAGCAGGTTAAAGAAAAGAGAGCAAATTAGAGAGGAGATAATAGATTGGAGGTTTGAAGCAAGTTAAGGGGAGATAGAGAGTAGATGAAAGAGGAGAGAAGAGATTGGGGGTTTGATGAGAGAGAGAGACTAGAGGAGAGAGATAAGAGGAATAGGGGATGAGAGAGCAAATGAAAGAAGGAGATGGTTGAGGGACATACTTGTCTGTAGATAGCTAAGGCTTGGAAGCAGCTTAGATACGAGAGAGAGGAACGAGATGGCTAGGGACTTGCAATTTGAGATGGGACAGAGGAGAAATTTTCCTGGAGTTTTTATTCGAAAACCTTCCCAAAATTAACTTTCGTGATTTTCCATAGAACTTAAACCTATTAAGGGAAGGAAATGTTTCTCCTAAGTCCTAGGGATTATAGCATTTCATGTGTGTCAAATACATTGACCGCTAGAGTAATAAGGAAGATTTGTCTTCAAAAGACAAAATTTCCTCTAAACAAACATGCCCTTAAGATATTCTTAGAGTAAATTTTGCCTGAGGGAATAGATGTGTAATATACTATGGCATAGTAGAAAATCTTGGAGGGGGAAAGAAAAGTTATGGACGCCCTTTCTCCAACTTCTTTGATCGTAAAATGGCAATAGATGGAGAGTTAAATTATTAGAAGGGAAATTATCACAAATATACATTAATTTTACCTAATTAGAAAAAAAAAAAAACAACTTTTATAAACCACATCTATACCCTTTTTTTTTTCCTCATTTTTGGCTTTTTTTGACGAAATAACATTCACGGTAGCTGTAGTACCCTAATACATATTGCATTTTATACAGTATTTCAAATACCGTAATAACTTTAAGTAATATTATAGTACTTTTGTTTACAGTGCAAATCGGAGCGATCTTCAAAGGAAGGTCCCTCATATCTGAACACCACAAACTGATTTTTAAAAAAAATTGAAAGAGATAGTGGGGACAATCGAATTCTGATCTGAGGCCAGATCTCCTCATAAATGAGCACATCTGCTCTCAGATCAATGGCAGAACCAGCATCGATCCGAAATACGAAACAAATGTAACAAAACTAATCTAATTCTAATTGGAATGAATAAAACAGAAAAGAAAAGCAGAAAGAGTAAAAAAAGTACCAAACCGGGCCACATGGCCCGGGACTCCCACAGCTTCAAGCCCACACCCATATCAAAAGCAGCTGGATTTATGTTGTGCTTCGTCTTTTGTCTCTCTTCAAGTTTTGACCAATCCTTGGCTTGGTTGGATTTGTTGATCTAAGGGTGGCCTAAAGCTAGGGTTTTTCTAGGTCTAACGTTTGCTAACCGTCTTTTTCTGAGCTCTCTTTCTTTCTCTCTCCCTCTCTTTCTTTTTCTCTAAGCTCTCTATCTTTCTCTCTCCCTCTCTTTCTTTTTCTCTAAGCTCTCTATCTTTCTCTCTCCCTCTCTTTCTTTTTCTCTAAGCTCTCTATCTTTCTCTCTCCCTCTCTTTCTTTTTCTCTGAGCTCTCTCTCTAAGCTTTTTTTTTTTAGGCTCTTTCTCTCTCTAGATTTCCTAGCCTCACCTCTCTCTCCACCTCTTTCCCCCAAAGAGGCATGATAGTCTTTTTGTTATTATAGACTCCATAGAGGTGTAGAATGGATAACTACTAAAAGGATTTGCTAGGTGTGAATCATAGGATGGGACCATAGATTATGGTGGTCTATGGTTTAGGGGTCTACTGAAATAGAGTGGTCCTATGGGTTTTCTAAGGCTAGAAAAATCATGGAATTTGCCAGTTTTAAAAATGGGGTGTATACAGTTTCCCCTCTTTAGCACTCCCTGTCCTTCGAGAGACAGGTGAGTGGCAAAAAAGTAGACACTCTTTGGCACTCCCTCTCTTTCAATTGGCAGGTGAGTGGAAAAGATAATGCATACATTTTAAATTTCATCCTGATGTTTTGTGGTCATAAGGCACACCAACTATCCCTTCAAGACATTGCGCTCCCCGCTCACCCACCTAGGGCATTTTCATCTTAGGGTTTTCAGCGTGAGATGTCTGTGAGTTACACAAGTTTGAAAGTCGAGTAGGATTTTTTGGCCATGTCACTTAACTTCAGGGGATTTTACAATTTTAAATTCTTAAATCTGACATTTTCTTTGATTCTCTTAGGGTTTCCTATAGTCTTATATAAGTTTTACCTTTTTTAGGAAAAGGTTTGCCTGGTCTATTCTGAAAAGAGAGATGAGGTAACAACGTAGTAATCATCATATACGGGTGTTCAAGCTCCTTCATTTTGTTAAAGTCTTTTTAGAAATTTTGAAAACAAGGGGAAAGTTTGAAATAGAACCCGGAGCTTTGGACAGGTTACGATTTTAACAAGGAAATTAAAGTTTTTTTAAAACATAAGACATATAATGAAAATTTTGAAATGATAAAGATATTTTGAAAAACAAATATTTAGTTAGCAATTTTAGCTCCTGCAACTATAGAGCCCTCTAAGTAGTTTAACGTCATGCGACGATGGATATGGTAGTTGGCAGTTATACTCATACAACCATGGAGTGTTTTTTAAAAGAAAATTTTTTAAATGAAATTTTTAAGTTTTGTTCTTTTTTGTTTTTTTTCTTTTCTTTTCTTTCTTTTTTTTTTTTTCTTTTTTTTTTTTCTAAATGTGGGTCTTATAGTTTAACCACTTGTGGCCCCTTTGGTGGACCCTATATGAACGTGTTGGGTCCTTGCTTGAATCTTCAGGACGATGAATCATCAAGTATTTCTTTATCTTCCAACCTCAGCTCTTGTATTTCAATTCAAATGAGAGTTCTCTAGAGTTTTCGAGCAAAACATAGTCTTGAAGAACACATGATACTGCCCCTGGGTGTTTAGAATCTCTTTGAATTTTCGATTCCGTTCCTCCACCATTCACCTTTCGAAGTCCAGATGATTGAGGTCCTTAACAATATTCCATCAAGCTAATGCTCATTGATTTTTTCTTTTGATACTATTATGACTCAAGAAGAGAAGATGTTTAGAGAGAAAAGACTTTAGAAAATAGAGGAAATGAGATAACTTCTTCTTTTTCATCGCCCCGGGGTCCCTTTCAAGTGTTCAGCCCGGTAGCCTTTTTTCCAACGTCTGAGGTTCTTTTTAGAATTTATGCCCAGCAGATTTCTGCTTTTTTTTTTTCATTGCCCCAGGGTCCCTTTCGGGTGTTCAACCCTGATGCCTTTTTTCCAACGCATGGGGTTCCTTTCAAATTTTCGACCCAGTGGATTTTTTTTTTTTGAAGAAGAAGAATAAGACAATGATGACAAAGGAAGATGAGGCGGAGGAAGAAGAAGAGTCGATGATTATTATTTTTTTGGCATTTCGCTTTAAGACCATGTAAGAACTTGATCATCTTTCCCTTATCCAGGTGGCAATGAGGTTCTAATATCGGTCATCCTCTGATTTCCCTTGCCCTAGGTTGGCATCTAATATTTCTTTAACAATGGTCATCGAGTTCCCCTTGGATTTATCCATTGAATTGCCCTACTTGAACCTTGATTTTGGGACTAAGAATCACTCATAGTTTCCTATTCCCTCAATCTTTTGTGTGGACGAACAAGCTCATTAGTACCTCCCCATTAATGGGATAATTTGAGAATTCATTAGGTGTTAATGCCTTTTGAAGTTTGAGACATGAATGCCCCATTCGGATTTTTGCAAGGAGTGAATGATCACCCAACTCCTTTCGATTATCGTTTTCATTGAAGATTTTGTGTTACTCTTCGGAGGTTAACTCAGTAGTAGGCTCCTCCTCAGTGCTCGAGCTTGTGTGAGACTCTCGCAGAAGAAGAGTGACTAAGATAACATGGGATGACCTTATGGCATGTTGGGAGTCTTCAAACAAGGACTCAATCTTATTAACTACCCTTGTTGTGCCCTCTTCATGAGAGGAGATTACCTCTATTGAGTAGTTTGATAGGGTTGCCTCTGCAGGGCTTACTGTACTATTAGGAACTTGTTCTTCTTGAGATGAACTTTCCTGATATGGGGGTGCCCCGATTATCAGAGTTGTGCTTCAGCCTCAGTTAAGCTATGGAAATCTCTCTTCTTGATGAGGTGAAATCTCTCTTCTTGATGAGGTGTGTCACGACCACGTCCCCTACTGTCCTACTGTACTTGTCAGAAGCAACAGGGTGTGGGACCGCAACCAAAGGTAGCCTTTACCACTCAAGTGGGAGTGCACTCAATGCTTTAAGAAGAAGGAATCAAAGCAAACCATGGAAGAAAAAATAAACTTCAAACACACAACTACAAACAAAAAAACCGGACAACCAAGTTCCAGACCATATATATATATATATATATGTGTGTGTGTGTGTGTGTGTGTGTGTGTGTGTTTGTGTGTGTGTATGTGTGTGTAAAAAAGATCCAAAGGTATTACAAATATGTCCACGACTTCAAAGGCCCAATAACAATTACATGACTTCAAAATAGACAAGAACTATATGGCTACTGCCATAAAAAATATACAATTGAAAATAAAAATTTCCACAAAAGCACGGAGCTCCAACCGTCAACCGCAACCACCAAACCGCCTGTCCTCCACCCATGGCTATTGCTCTACATAGATGAAGATAAAGGAGTGAGCTATACAGCCCAGTAAATAGATCAAGTTGTCATGCCTTTCTGCCTATGAACATTATCTCATAACAATACTCAGGGTGTTATGCAATTCTTATAAAAACATCAAAATCATCTCTACCAGTGTGTAGTGCATAATTCATAGTAAAGCAATGACAAATCAAATTAATCATATATGATACGACGTAGAGGTCAATTTAGTCATTCAACCGTACAAGTCTTAACAGATCAACGTATTTAGGCAAGTAACAACAATTGCCAACTAACTCACTCCTCAGTTCTCCTCCTCCCGAAGTAGAAGCCCTATACATCAAGTCAAGTCAATCTCATTTCTTAGGACTTCTACTACCACTCAAGAGGGAAAACAATGACAAATAGGTGACCTATATGGTAATGCCTTCACACACACACACACAGTACACAGCACGCTTTGGAGTTTCTTATAGGCAGAGGCCTTGCAAGACATGATCCTCAATTGTTTTCTAGCTGGAGGGCATTACACCACCAATGGATGACCCATTGCGTAGTGTCCTACACACTTCTTGGGGGTGCGACCCTTCCATGTGACTCACACCCTAACTCCCTTCCTATCATCTGGAGTCGAGGAAAGATCTCAACTGCTGGCACAACTTTCTTATCATATCACATTACACTATCAATAGATGACCCATTGTATAGTGCTTCACACATTTCCTTATCATATCATATCACAACACCAATGGATGGCCCATTGCATAATGCTTCATATCACATATGTGGCATGTCTTATTACAACCATGCACATTCATCATTTCATAGGTATGTCTTATTACAACCATGCACATTCATCATTTCATAGGCATATCTTAGTATAACCATCCACATTCATCATTTCATAGCAGAGCAAAAATTCATTTCATGAATTTATTTCATAACTAAGTATGTCTTATTATAACATGACATATCACAACAGAGCATAACTCAGACACATATATCATCGAGCTCATTAGCTTAAAAGGCATCATCAGGTCATTTTTCTAATATTTCACAATGAATACAGTCCACCTTTAGGGGCATAATATAAAATTCATAAGTTTTTTAGACCCAAAAGCACTTTCATAACAATATCACCTCATGACAACACAATTTTCATGAGGGGGGTGACCCCAAATTTTTGCTTAAATCTTATCAAACATTTTTGATATTTTTTTAGTATAGCTCATGCTTTCATACCAGAAATTCTAATGTGACATACTCATCGAATGATAGGCATAACTTTCAAATTATATGAAATTTTATCATAGTTCTATAATCATTTTTTTTAATATACTCATTTATCTTTCATTTAGAAGTGATTTGATATCATTCTAATATATTTTGGTCAGTGAACAGTTCCACCAAAAAACACATAAAGTTCTTGGAAATTCATTTTACAATTCTGTCATACTTTCGAAAATGGCTCATATCTTTCAACCAAATGAGATATTGATAAGTGGTATTTTTCAGATTAAAATATATTCAAATGGGTACTTTTTCACAAAATTTTGTGATCAACAAAGATGTTTTCGATACTCAATCGATCACACAAATGGGAGTCACAATTCTGGAAAATTCATGTCTTTACAGCAGAAATTCATATGTGACATTCTCATAGAAAAATGGGCATAAGTTCCTGTCCACATGAAATTTTATAATTGTTCCAAAACTAATTTGAGGAGAGACTCATTTATATTTCATTTAGAAATGGTTTGACTTCATTCTGATAAATTTGGTTCAGTGAACAGTTCTACACAAAAATACCTAACAGTTCTGTTATGGCATACTTTAGAAAATGACTAATAACTTACAAATCAAACAGTAATAAGAGGTATTTTCCATCTTAAAATATATTCAAAGAGGTACTTTGCCACAAAATTTCGTGATCAACAGAGATGTTTTTGATACTCAATCGATTACACAAATGGAAGTCATAGTTCTGAAAAAATAGGGCACATTCAAGATTTCAATAGCATGCATCCACACCCATATTCACAATCACATTCATATTCATGCATGAGTTTCACACTTGATGAATTAAGTAAACGTGCAACAAATAAAAGCATGGAATCATGGATGCTAGATCTACTTACATGCATCAAAGGGAGTACAAGGTTCCCCACACAAGTTCCCATCAAAGGCCAAGCTCCAATGATGGGTTCAAGCTTAAGGCTTATGTCTAGTGACATGGGTGAGAGAGGACAAAACTCATGGAGGGATGTGAATGGGGGAATAAATAAGCAAAAGAGAGGGGGTGGCAGCATGCAACTGACAATTGGCACACAAGGGGCATGCAAGTTCCATATGGTACACAGGAGGCATGCAAGCAATCATGAGAGAGAGAAGAAGTTCCCCTGGACTATCGCGCTTAGCAGGATCGTGCTCAGCAGCTTCCATGCTTGGTGGCTTCCATATTCATCCACGCTGGGCAACGTCGCGCACTCGACAGCGTCTGCGATCCAGATCACTCATACTGACGACTCGTCGGCGCACTACCATATGCTAGAAAAGTCCAGGTCCTTACGTCACCTCCCCCCTTAAAAAGGATTTTGCCCCTAAAATCATGCATCTGTTAAACAAATAAATGGGGGTACTTATCCCGAATCTTATCTTCCCGTTCCCAGGTCAACTCTTCCCATGAATGGTACTGCTACAAAACACAGACCAGAGGAATCTCCTTATTATGCAACACCTGCACCCTTCTATCTAGTTTCTCAATTGGCTGCTCGATGAAGGTCAGGTCCTCTCTGATCCTAACCTGTTCATATCTCAGAACATGGGACGGGTCGGGCTGGTACTTCCTTAACAAAGATACATGAAAGACATCATGGATGTTAGCCAATTCGGGTGGTAGAGCAAGTCGATATGCCATGCCTCCAACTTTTCCTAAGATCTCAAAAGGTCCAATATAACGCGGGCTCAACTTCCCTTTCTTGCCAAATCTCATAATGCCCTTAGTTAGCGACACCTTCAAGAAAACCCGATCACCCACTTCAAACTCGAGGTCTCTTCTTCGGTTATCGATATAACTCTTCTGGCGATTCTGAGCCACTCTCAAGTCAAAGCAAACCTTTTTTAGGTCACTTGGACAATTTCTAATCCTAAAAGCCTTCTTTCACCAATCTTGTCCCAACAAATAGGTGATCTGCGCTTTCTTCCATATAGGGCCTCAAAAGGCGTCATCTGAATGCTAGCTTGGAAGTTATTGTTATAAGCAAATTCAATCAAGGTTAAATGGTCATCCTAGCTTCCCTTAAAATCAATAACACAAGCCCTTAACATATCTTCCAAAGTCTAAATGATTCTCTCTGATTGCTCATCAGTCTGGGGGTGAAAGGCAGTGCTAAAAGTAAGTCTCGTCCCCAATGCTCACTACAGACTAGCCCGAAATCTAGATGTAAATATAGTGTTCCTGTCGGACACGATGCTTACTGGTATTCCATGCAACCTCACTATCTCCTAGATGTATAATTGAGTAATTTTATCCAAGGTGTGGTTCGTGCGGATCAGCAAGAAGTGGGCAGCTTTGGTCAGCCGGTCCACAACGACCCAAATGTTATCATGCCCAGAACTCGTTCTAGGAAAACTACAGACAAAGTCCATAGCAATGTGCTCCCATTTCCATTTCAGCACGGGTAAGGCAGCAACAATCCAGTGGGTTTCTAATGCTCAGCTTTCACTTGCTGCATGTCAAGCACTTAGAAACAAACAGTGCCACTTCCCTTTTCATGTCATTCCACCAGAAAGTTTTCTTCAAGTCCTTATAAATCTTAGTACTCCTAGGATGTATAGCGTAACAGGAGCGATGAGCTTCCTCCAAGATAGCTCTCTTCACATCCCCATCATTCGGGATACAGACCCGATCTCTGAATCTCAGCAAGTCATCATTTCTCATAGGGAAATCGTCTATCTTTCTCAGCTTCATCTCTTCCAAAATCTTCATGAGCTGGGGATCCTTCTTTTGTGCCAGCCTGATCTGTTGAAAAAGTTGGGGTTCTACCCTTATGCAAGTTGTCATACTTACCCCATCACCAAGGGGCAGAGCTGAATGCCATCCCATTACATCTTCTAACAACTGCATCTCTCGAACCATTAGATGAGCCACCGATATCATGGGCTTCCTGCTCAGAGCTTCTGCTACCACATTAATTTTGTACGGGTGATATTGGAAGGTACAATCATAATCGTTTAATAGGTCCATCCATCTCCTTTGCCTTGTGTTCAACTCCTTCCAGGAAAACAGGTACTTCAGGCTCTTATGATCGGTAAACACCTTAAATTGGGCTCCATAGAGGTAGTGTCTCCAGATTTTCAAAGCAAATACTATAGGTGCAAGCTCCAAATCATGAGTTGGATAGTTCTGCTCATACGGTTTCAACTGTCGGGAGGCATATGTAATGACCTTCCCTCGCTGCATTAGTACACATCTGAGCCCTTTATGAGAGGCATCGTTGTAAACTGCAAAGTCCTCATCTCCTTCAGGTAAGAGTAGTATTAGAGCTATGGTCAATCTCAGGTAAGAGTAGTATTAGAGCTATGGTCAATCTCTTCTTTAGCTCTTGAAACCTTTTCTCCCAGTCATCTGACCACACATATTTCACATACTTTTGGGTTAGATGGGTCAAAGGGAGTGTTATCTTCTAGAATCCTGCTACAAAGTGCTTGTAATATATTGCTAACCTCAGAAAACTATGGACCTTTGTCACATTTGTCGATCTTCCCCACTTGAGCACGACTTCAATCTTAGAAGGTTCAACCGCGACCCCATCCTTAGAAATAACGTGCCCATGGAAGGCCACACTAGGAAGACAAAACTCACTCTTGCTCAACTTGACATACAGTTTGTCTGACCGTAAAGCTTGAAGGACTACTCTTAGGTGCTGCTCATGCTCCACTAGGCTCTTCGAAATACACCAAAATATCATCAATAAAGACCACAACAAATCATCTAGAAATGGACTGAAAATTATATTCTTCATGTCCATGAAAACAGTTGGGGTATTAGTCAATCCGAACAGCATTACTAAAAACTTATAGTAGCCATATCGGATTATGAATGTGGTCTTGGGCATATCTCCCTCCTTGACCCTCAGTTGATGATAACCCATTCTGAGATCAATCTTGGAGAAAACTTGGGCCCTTTGAAGCTAGTCAAAGAGGTCGTCAATCCTAGGCAGAGGGTACTTGTTCTTCATTGTTACTTGATTCAACTACCTATAGTCTATGTAAAGCTTCATGGACCCATCCTTCTTCTTCACAAAGAGAACTGACACACCCCAAGGCTACACACTGAGTCAAATGAACCCCTTCTCTAACAACTCCTGCAATTGCTCTTTCAGCTCATTCGATTCTACTGGGGCCATCCTATATGGGCCTTTAGAGATGGGAGCAGTACCAAGGACCACATCTATCTTAAACTCTATCTCCCTTACTGGAGGCAAAGAGGACGACTCTTCGAAAAAAACTCCTGGGTATTCTCTTACCACTGGTATCTCTTCTAACTTGGACTAGACATCCCCATTTTTTACCACATAGGCAAAATATCCGACACATCCTTTAGCCAAATGGTGGTAAGCCCGAAGGGCCGAAATAAAATGTAGAGGGGGAGCATCCTTGGTATCAACAAAGTGTAGCTCAGGTTGATTAGGGCGTTTAAAGGTCACTATTTTGTTATAACAGTCAATAGTGGCATGATGTGTAGACAACCAGTCTATGCTCAAAATAACATCAAAATCCTGAATATCTAAAAGTATCAAGTCTATGGCCAGGGCACACCTCTCTAGCAAAACCCAATAGAATCCCCCACAAGTGTGCACACTACAAAAGTACATTCGAGAAGTGAAGGCTCAACATTTATATGGCATGCAAAATGAGGTGCAATAAAAGAATGAGAGGACCTAGGGTCAATCAAAATTCTAGCCTCACTACCACAAACAGAGAGCTTACCTCAGATCACTGAGGTAGAAGCCTTCGCCTCCTGCTCAGTAAGCGCAAATACCCGACACTGAGTCTTCGGTCTGTCCTCGGGGCTTCCTCACATGGCAGTTCTTGATCAGGTGGCAAGACTTGCCACATCGATAGCACGTTTCTGCCTTCTTGTACCACTCAGCTGAAGAGTGGTTGTTCAATCCACAATACGAGCAGGCCGAGGACTGGTTATCCCTCACATCGTCAGGAAAAGTCCTTTGGATTTTCATATTGCCCAGATTAGCCCTTCCCCTGAAGACTCTCTTAGGAGGCGGCCGAGTCTTCCTCCCAAAACCTCTGGACGGTGTAGACCTTACTCTCCCTTCCTTCCTCAATCGGAACTCCTCACAATATTTCTCAATCTTCAAGGCTTGGTTCACCAACGGGTAGAACATATTAAGGTTGGCTGACATTACCCTTACGTGACTTGGTGTTGATGATATGGGGCGCATACTGAGAGAGCTCTATAAATTTGGCTACATACTGTTCCACTGACAGTCTCCCTTATTGTAGCTCAATAAATTCCACTTCTTTCATCTCTCTAATAGAATCGGGAAATACTTCTCATCAAATGCCACTTGGAAGTGGTCGGATGTCTCGATCTCACCTCCCCTAATCTAGATGATTGGGTGACACGTGTCTCAAGTTCAGAAGACTCAGAACCTGAGATCGCTCTCTCGGGAACCTTGTTCACAGAACAAGAGTACGTTCCCAATTAGTGAGAGAGGAATTTTATTCATGAGGTGGGGATCAACCTCACCTGGGTCCGTGACTTACTCGGGCTGACTCGCGAGGGCGCCCTCTTAGATCAAGACGGAAAGCCTCCCAACTGTTCAGCTGGTTCGGAATCGCCTCCTTTGACCTGCAATCTCCTTGTTTTCTGCACAACATTATCATGGTTAACGTGCAAGACAAGTCAGCCGAAGGACCCACCCTTGTCTTAAGGCAATGCACATTCATATGGCAGAGAAGATGAGAAGTTATGGTGATGAAGAAGAAGGTTAGAATAAAGAAAGAAAAGAGAAGAGGACTTGATAAGGGGATGAGACTAGCATGATAGCTGGACCAGTATAGTGACAGACTCGGCAAGACGTGCGCGGTAACTCAGACCGGCACGACGACAATACTACTCAAAACCAAGGTCGATATGACTGTCCTAATCTGGCAGCAAGATGGGTATGGTACTCAGGACCAGCACGACAACAATACTGCTCGACAGCCAGACCGCTATGACAGTGTTAGACAGCGTATGTCCTTTAGTCAAGCAAGAATGAGTATAAAAGAGAAGAAAATAGAGCGAAAAGAAAGCGCGAGACGGTGAAGAGGGAGGGTCCCGACGGTGTTAAGATCACCACCCACGGCCGTGGAGTAACAGTGTCGCGGCCCCTAGATGGCACTGGACATTGATGCTCACGGCGAAAGGACAGGCAGCGAACTTCAGACGACGTTAAGCATCATTGTTGGCAACACGAAAAGGCAGCACATCCCTCCGTGGGTGGCAATAGCTTCTTGTGAAGCGCACGGCGATAGGCGTGGGAAGCGAGAGAAGCTTCCGGATGGCGTTAAGCACCGAGAGCACGAAAGAAGCTCGCGGACGGCAATAGACACCAAGCTCACAAAAGAAACCTGCGGAAAACGATAAGCACCGAGAGCACAAAAGAAGCTCACGAACAGCGATAGGCATCGTCGCGACCCTTCAAGGGCGGCGATAGGCATCGTCGTTTGCGATAGGGACAGGGCGTAAGAGAGAAGCGTATGTATGGTGATAGGCATTGCCACGACCCTTCGCAGGCGGCAATAGGCATCACCGTCTACGATAGGCGCGGGACGCAAGAGAAGCCTGCAGATGGTGATGAGTAGCGCCGTCTGTGAACTTCGTTCAGAGATAAAGACGAATGAAGAGAGGGAGAAAGAAACTTTCGCATGGCACTGCCATCGCCATGCACGACCTGGGAAACCACATGAATGGAAAGAAAGAAAGAGGCATGCACGGCACTGCCACTGCCATGCATGGCCTTTGAGAAAAATTCAGACGAAGAAGAAAGAGAAGAAGAGAGGAAAGAAGAGAAGAGAGAGAAATAAATTTACTTTAAGCCTAAGGGTATCGACCTAAAAGTTTCTCTCTCTTTCCTGTCTCTCTCAAAACTAGACCCAACAATAAAAAGAGATGGAAATCTTATCAAGCAAAGTTTCGTCCATGTATAATGATAGTACGTGATATATATATAGTTTTGCCCAAACATGGGTGGATTGATCAAAATTAAACCTAACTGATGGAAACTAAGATTTAATTGAATTAAATAAAATAAGAAAATAGGGTGCAAAATGACTAATTTTCCCCTTCTTAACAATTCATGAAATTCCAAAATAGTCCCTACTGCTGCCCTAGAACGTGCATCATCTTTCGTGGATGATTTGGGGTTGCTCTAGTGCCCATTTGTCCAAAAGATGATTATTTTCTTGTAGGGCTCAGCATGGCGATCGATTTGATACCAACTTCAAGCCATGGATCGTGTTTTTAAGCCACGATCATGCGACTTAAAATTATTGCAAATCTTGAAAAAATTTAATCAATAGTGCACTCGTTTCTTGATGTTTTTCTGTCATTTCTCTGTTGCATTGCACTGAGCATGCTGTCACGATCGCGTGGCAATAAACGCAACTCGATTCCGTGCCAGGACGAAGATTTTGTAGTCTTGAGTTTTTGGCAGGAATCTGGAAATTCAACGTTGAAATTTGCAGCCATTTCATGAGCTTCGTGTGCGAAATCTGACCATTTATCATTCGCAGGGTTCGGACCAATGATAGCTGTGGACCTTGCGCACACGATGCAACTGGTTTCACATCAATCGGGTTAGCGAACAACATGATTTAGCCGTTCGAGCAAGGCGTGTCACTATTGATTTTCCTGCAACTTTCTTCACGAATCAGTAATTTCTCTCTAGCTTTTCTCCGCGCTCAAGCGTCGTCGCGGGGAGTGCCACATATTGAAACGCTCGTCATGAACACGCTTCAACAAGTTTGAGCGCGCTCCCACCTCGAACGAGTAAGATATATGTGTTGCAAGTAACTGTTCCTGACTGCCCTTTTAATGGAGTTTAGTTGCAAGGTGGCCGTACGGGAATAGTGTGCGGCTCCTCTTGTTTTGATCTTTTACTCATAACTTCTTCTTGGAGTTTCTATTTAAATGAAATTTGATCCCTGAGGGTTTTTAATTGTGCCGACTCTAATGGCAGTGGTCACATAGCCGTTTGATGCTCCAAAAGTAGGGTTTCAGTTATAGAAGTTCGTTTCAGTGTGCTTGAGGTTGATTCTGCCGGGACTGTTTCTCAGTCTGCATTGCCTTAAACATGTCGGATTGCCACGAAACTTGGCATGAGACTTTCAAGAGTCTTTATGAAGATCTTGAACAGTTCTAGAGTCATTCTGAGACTATCAAAATTTCCACTGTTTGTCAGGCTTTATTGACCAGTTTCTCCCTTTTATTCCGCATCAGGGACCCATGGTGCTGAAAATGTCTTCAAACAGCATGCCCCGTCGAATGTTGTGCTTTGAGAGAAGCGAGAAGGAAAACATTCAGAACATTTCCTCTGGCTTTATTTATTTTTTCTTCCTAGCCATAGGACCATGTGAATGTCGAGGAGGTCCACGCAATGTTGTAACTAGGATGCTCAGACGTTTGAATGCAATGTACAAGTCCATCCGTTGAGACTTCAAGGGAAGAAGAGACTTTGAGGGATCTTTTGTTCATCACCCTCACCCTCATGTGACTATTTACGATTCTAACAATTGAGGATTTTGTATGGACTTTGTTGGTTAGAATCGGGCCTATCTGGCGGCCAAGTGCTATGAGCCTTTGGTCAGCGTTGTTTACTACTACACTTGGTGTTCTTTTGACAATCAAGGTACCTTTGTGGGCCCTCACCCTACCGGGTCCAATCGGGAGCTTTTTGTTGGCCTGTCCCCGAAAGTCTAAACCTATCGACTGGGGAGGGATTTTGGCGAGGCAGCCTCATGGCGAGGTATCACCCTGAAGTCTCTGGCACATTCCGCCATTTCTTTGTCAGTTTCTTGTCTTTGTGAGCATCTTTAGCATTTTGGAGGGATCTTTCAGTCATCATCCTCACCCTCAATGACTCTTCTTATTTTTTGAGGGATCTTTCGGTCATCATCATCACCCTCAAGGACTCTTCTTGTTTTTGGAGGGATCTTTTGGTCTTTGTCCTCACCCTCAAGGACTGTTCTTGTTTTTGGAGGGATCTTTCGATCATCGTCCTCACCCTCAAGGACTCCCTTTGATTTTGAGGGATCTATTGTTCATCGCCCTCACTCTCATGGACTCTTTCTTATTTTGGTGTTTGGGAGATCTTATGAGGCTCTCACTCCCGAGTGAGCCATCTTGTGTTTTTTTATTGGATTATGACAGCTAAGGATTTTGTGTGGACCTCGTTAGCCAAAATTATACATGTTTGGCAATTGGGTGCCGACTGAGGCGGTGATGCTGCATCAACCTGCTTTATCAGTCCAAGCGCCCTTTACGGGTTTTCACCAGGACTGAGGAAGTGGCGCAGTAAAGACAATTTTCACCAACCTCCTTTATTTTTGGGCTCTTTTACCCATGACCTTGCAGCCATGTCCACCCTTTTCATCTATTTTTGCTCAGGGTGCCCTTTCGGGTTTTCACCGTGCCGGGGTTTTTTGTTTTCACCGAACTCTTTTACTCATGGTTTCATGACCATGCCCATCCGTCATTTTTACTCATGGCATTCCTTTATCCATGTATACACCATGCCCGTTATTTTCTCTCTCTTTGTTTTGGTGAAGGCGTGTTTAGGGTCATGCCTCCGGGACCAATGCAAAGCCTTTTAACGTCATGCGGCTAGGACATGCACTATAGTTTAAGGTCATACAACTGGACTATGGTGATGATGGATGCCAGTTGTTGAGGCCATGGAGTGAGTATGGTGATGGTTATACTCAATTTGGGGAAATGGGAAGTGGATGAGGGTGACCCACTAGCTGACGGTGAATATGGTTAACGGGATGGTTCACCGTTATGTGAACATAGGTGACTCACTGGGGAATGATGAATGGTAATGGAGGAAGATGGATTCACTGGGGAATTATGAAGGTGGTGTGCACACATGGATGGGTCGGTTAAGGAAGATGTGCGTGAAGATGCACGTAAAGGGGGTGTGCGCATATTTGATCGCGTGTTTAAGGTCATGCCTCCGGAACCTGTACAAAACAGTTTATCGTCATGCGGTCAGGACGTGCACTATGGGTTAAGGTCATATAGCTTGGACCGTGGTTATGCAATTTAAAGTCATGCAACTAGGATCATGCAGTTTAGGGTCGTGCAACTAGACCTCCACTACAGTTTAAGGTCATATAATTTGGACCATGGTGCTAACCCGTTTAATATCTTGCGGCCAGGACACTACAGTTTAAGGTCATACAGCTGGACCATGGTTATGCAATTTAGAGTCATGCGACGAGGACTGTGCAATTTAAGGTCAAGGACTGTGCAGTTTAAGGTCTTGCAACTAGACCTCCGCTACAGTTTAAGGTCATACAGTTTGGACCATACAGTTTAGGGTCATGCACCTAGACCATTTAGGTGGGTTGCCATGTAGATGATTCTCCATGGGGAATAGGTCCGTGGATAGCAATCCGACTCCCTTGGGGATAAAAATGATTAAAACCAGCGAGAATTTTAGATAGAGAAGCAGACTTCACTGGGGATTATGGGACAAGTATGACTCCCTAAGGTGAAAGATGGAACTCCATGGAAAGTAAACCAACTCCTAGGGATAGGATAGCTTGGTGCGCGACTGACCCAAGGGGATTGAAAGGGTAAGCATGTTACCATTGCGATACTGAGCAATAATATGCATGTAACTTCGCTGAGAATGACCGACCGGAGCACAAGTATAACCCCACTGGGGATTGGCGAGATAAGAATGACCCTAACTGCACTGGGGATAATGGGCCGTTATACAGATGTGACTCCTACTGGGGATGAGGGAGGTGTGTCCATTTCACATATTAAAGACATGCGCATGGAGTATTTATCGCGTTGTTTTAACGTCTTGCTACATGGACTTGCGTTATAGTTTTAAGGTCTTGTCGCTTGGACCATGGCTATGAAGTCTAAAGTCCTGCAACAAGGACCATGTAGTTTAAGGTCGTGCAACTAGACTTCCGCTACAGTTTAAGGTCATATAGTGTAGACCATGTGCTAAGCCTTTTATAGTCATGTGGCTAGGACGTGCACTACAGTTTAAGGTCATACAGCTGGACCACGGTTATGCAGTTTAGAGTCATGCAACGAGGATTATGCAGTTTAAGGTCGTGCAACTAGGCCTCCGCTACAGTTTAAGGTCATATAATTCGGACCATGCAGTTTAGGGTCGTGCACCAAGACCATTTAGGTGAGTCGGGAATGTGACTCCATGGGGAACAAAGCCGTAACTGGAGACTTGACTCCCTTGGGATGCAAAGTGGTGGCCTGCTTGTGGGAATGACAGGTCACTATATGGGGAAAGTGGGAAAAATCCACAGTCGGCAGCGCTATAACATGCGCACGGCACTAGCATAGGAAATGTAAATGGTGCGGCGCACGGAGTTTAAGCCTTTGGTGAGGTGCATGGCGATAACACTTTGTGAAGTGCATGGCAATAGCTCTTTGTGAAGCCCACGGCGATAGCTTCTTGTGAAGCGCATGACAATAGCCTCTGGTGAAGCATGCGGTGTTAGCCTCTGATGAAGCGTACGGCGATAGCCCTTTATGAAACGCGCGGCGATAGCATCCGAAGACCGCATGGCGATAAGGCATAGCGATAGTAACAGATGGCAGCAGGCACATGAGGCACAGGCAGCAGCGACTCACATTCGAGCCTCGGGATTTGACCCACCTCGGCCTGGACCTATCTCCGTCTAAAGATGAGGACTGGAGCGTCATTTCAATTTGTTAGGGGCACTTTGTGGCATTGCTGAGTATAAAGGGGGGAAAACCCCCATTTTACTATTGTACCGAAACATAAAACAATGAAGACGGTTTTTAGAGAGAGGGTCAGAGCTTCCATCAAGAGACCTCTGACAATAGTTTCCCAACCAAACCCTTAGTATACAGCCCTTCAGGAGATTTTCAATGAATTTGAGCAGGTCGTGAGCCTTGCGGAGTGCTTTGCCAACGTTTCAGAGACTGTCAAGGCCTCTCGAGCAGGGAATACGGAGCTTCACAAGGCTTCTTCGAGACTTTTTCGGTGAAGAACGGTGACCATTGAAGCTATCGTGAGAGAAACAATGGTGCCATCAAGTTGCGACACTATTTTTGGTGTGCACAAGGAGTCTTTGGTGGACTTCTAACGGTCTTGCGTTCCGCGGCAGCGAAGGAGAAGGTACAATGGCTCTGCTGGAAACTTTGTGATTTTTTCGATAGATAAAGGAGTGTGAATAAGGGAGAAGGGAAACCCGCCGGGTCACAGGTGAGCTTCTACAGGAATTTCAGTGGTTTTTCGTTAGCTTCGGTCATCGGTGGAAGAGAGGGAATAGACGGGGAAGGGTTTCCCGGTGGGTAGGAGTGAATTCCTAGTGAGGAGAAGAAAAGCCTGTAGGGGAAAGAACAAAGTCAGAAGTAGGTTCTCGGCGAACAAAGAAGTGTTTTTGACGAGGCGAGGAAATGCCAGTAGGGCAAAGAACAGGGTCAGACGTGGCTTCCCAGCCGACGGAGGCAAATTTCTGGTGAAACCTGAAGGGTTGCGGGGGAATTGAAAGGTCGTGAGAAGGTTGACTGTCACCGAGGGGCGATAGTTGCGAAAACTGAAGAGGCGCGAGGGTTAATGCCCCCTGAGAATTAAGGACGGTGGGAACCGGAGCACGAAAAGGGCATGCACGACATTAAGTCGCATGCAATGCTGCCTTCGCGCCGCGTTAAGCTTCACGTGGCAACAACCATGCTTGGTAGCATGCTGCTCACGGCAATGGGTGTTGGTCTACCTGTGGTGATGGTAGAACGCAGCATTGAGCTGCTCATGGTAGTGGTCACTCGCGATGTTAAGCCATGCGGGGCGATGATCACGCGCGGTATTGAGTTTCGCACGGTGATGACCATGGACGGAAATGCCTTGTGGGAGAGTGATGGTGAATGAGAAGGCCCAGCCACTGTGGTCTGTTGGAAGCCAAGTCCTCTGGCACAATAATGAATTCCATGTTGTTTTTGAGGAAGGGCATCCGTCATAGGACAGCTCCTTACCAGGGAAGTTCGCTTTGTATGTCTGATAGACTCTATCAGAGTACTTATTCCCTCTCCTAGAAACTAGCCATACTTTGCCTGATGAATTAAAGCTGACTCGGAAATGGTTGGCCCTCCAAGAGTACCACTTTAGCATGAACATCCTCTTTTTCTCTGAAGCAAGAGAAATTGTTGATACTATATCTATAACCTTCCTGATAATGGGTTTTTGCAATAAAAGAAATGAATTTCTTTTGAGTTGAGTTGCTATTTTTCTTTTCCATTTTTTTCTCTTTACTGCATGTACTACATTTTAAGAGCACATCAAGGATAGTGCTTCTTTAGGTATCGCCCATTGATAGGGGGCATTGCCTCTTCTTCATCAGAGTTTGTCAGTATATAGGCCCCGTTTAACGTGACCTTTATGACTCTGAAGGGACCTTCCCACTTGGGTTTGAACTTTCTTTTACGGGGCTCATGCATGACAATCGGTCTCTTGATTGCTAAGACTAGATCTCCACAAGCGAACCTTGACAGACTTGTCAAAGGCTCTCTTCATTCTTCCCTGATTGAGCTCGAGGTTCTATTGGGCCTCTAGTCTCTTTTCATCAAGGGCACCCAACTCCTAATAACAAAGCTTAACCCTCTCATCTTCAGTTAATCCCTAATGTATAGTGACACATAGTGAGGTTATTTGAACCTCGAGGAGTAAAACTGCCTCACCTCCATAAACCAGGGAATAAGGAGTAGAGTTTGTAGCATTACGAGTGGTGGTGCGATAGGCCCATAGAGCTTCAGGCAGCCTCTCATGTCAATTCTTCTTTGACTTCCAAACTGACTTCCGGAGCACCCCGCACAAGGTTTTATTGAACGTTTCAGCTAAACCATTCGCTCGAGGGTGGTACATGGTCGAGTACTTCCACTCAAAACCGAATTGGTTAACTAGGTGATCAATATGATGGCTTCTGAACTTAGGGCCATTATCGGAGATTATTCGGTCCGGAACCCCAAACTAGTATATGATGTGGTGACGCACGAAATTGACCACAGTGGTCGTTGGAACCTGCTTGAGAGGGACACTTCAGCCCACTTGGAAAGTAATATGTTGCTGCTAGTATGAAGACATGACCCAAGGCAGAAGGTGGGTTAATGGGTCCTACAATGACCATACCCCACTAGGTAAATGGCCATGATGTCACTGTAGGATGGAGAGGCTCTGGGGGCTGATGAATAAGGCTTGCGTTTGGCACACCTTGCATCTTTTAGCGGGCATCAGTCACCATTGAAGGCCAATAATAGCCGAGTCTGCGTATGCGTTCATAGAGCTAAGGGTCGAATTATTTCAGTCTGCAGATACCTGAATGCACTTCTTCCAATACTTTATTTGCTTCTAGTGCATCGACGAATCTAAGGAGAATTATGTCAAATGATCGACGAAAGAGAACATCCTCATCAAGAAGGGTGTACTTGGTAGACATCCGTCGTATACCATTGGGTTATGCCCGATCCTCAGGCAGCCTTCCATGCTTCATAGAGTTCATCATAGGCTTCCTCCAGTCTTCCACTTGTTCAACCTCTACACATATTAGGTCAAAGAAATTCAGGCTCCTGCTTCTCAACATTAGATTCTTTATCTCGGGACATTCCATGCTCTGCCTTAATGACATCATTGGCTGCAAGGAGTGCTCCGAATGGATAAGGCGGGCATTCAAGGAAGACCTCTCTCTCATCATCTACATCAACTTCGGTTCTTAAGTCAACATATCTCCATTCTATTATCCAGACAGGAGTGGGCCCTGATGAGGACAGTTGAATGGTGGCTCCGAGCTTTGAGAGTGCATTGGCCTGTGAGTTTAGCCCTCTAGGGATATGACTTAGAGAGAAATCATCGAACTGGGCCATATAAGAATTGGCCGTGTCATGATAAGACTTGAGAGTATTCTTCCTTACGTCATAACTCCCCTTAAGCTGACGGATGACTAGCTCAGAATCGCCGAAGATGTTCTAATGCCCCAAGTCTAGCTCTCGGGCGATCTTCAGTCCGATTATGAGGGCTTGGTATTCAGCTTCATTATGAGAAAATGCTTCTGCGAGCGAGAAAGATAGATGAATCATTCCACCATCGAGAGTCAGGAACACAACTCTGGCACCACCTCTATCAGACTGGAATGCTCCGTCAAAGTAGATTTTCCACAGCCGAGTTAGCATCGTACAGAAGACTCTTCATCTAGGAGGTCACTTGACAGAGGAGATCTTGAAGGGACCAGGTGAGCCGAAAGAAAGTCTACTAAGGCTTGACCTTTGACGGCCTTCTGTGGTACATACGTGATGTCAAACTCCATCAGTAATAATGCCCACTCAGTCAAGCGTCCTGAAAGGCATGGCCAGGTCATAAGGAACTTGACCGGGCACCTTTGAGATTAGCTTGACCTCATGACAAAGCAAGTAATGGCGGAGCTTCTGTACGGTAAAAGATCAAGGCTAGGCACATCTTCTCGGTGGGAGGATAATTTTTCTCGGCCCCCTGCATCCTGTGGCTGAGATAATAGAGTGTTGTTTCTTTTCCCCCATCACTGTTCTATGTTAGGAGTGCCCCAAGTGACTCATCAAGAGAGGTCATGTATATGATGAGAGGTCTTCCTAACACCGGTGTGGAGAGTACCGGAGGATTCAACAAGTACTGCTTGATATCATCAAGTGCAGCTTGGCACGCCTCATCCCATATGAAGGGAGTCCTTCTTCAGCAGGTGTGAAAAGGGCCTGCATTGTCCTTATAGGTTCGAGATGAACCTTCGAATGTAGGCCAGCTAACCTTGGAGAGACCGAAGCTCACGCAGGGTTGTAGGTGATGGCATGTCCTGAATCACCTTGATTTTGACTGGCTCGATCTCCAGCCCGCGATACCTCACAATGAACCCTAAGAACTTTCCTGAGCGTACGTCAAAGGCGCATTTCAAGGGGTTCATCTTGAGTTGGTGACACCGCAGCCGCTCAAACACCTTTTTAAGGTCCTTCATGTGAGCATCCTTTGTTTTAGACTTCATCACTAAGTCATCCACATAGCATTCAACCTCCTTGTGCATCATATCCTTAAAGATGGCCGTCATAGCTCGCTGGTACGTGGCACCAGCATTTTTTAACCCGAAAGGCATCACAGTGTAGCAAAAGACACCTTTTAGTGTCAAGAACGTAGTGGCCTCTTCATCCTCTAGTGCCATCCTGATCTAATTATAACCAGAATACCTATCCATGAAGGAGAAGATCTAGCAATGAACCGTATAATCAACAACCATCTCGATGAAAGACAGGGAGAAGTCATCCTTGGGGTAGGCGGTACTCAAGTCGTGAAAGTCAATACAAACCCTTATTTGGCCATTTTTCTTTTTGACTGGGACAACATTTGCTAGCCATCTTTGGTATTTGACTTCACGTATGAATCCAGTTTGCCTAAGCTTGTTCACTTCAGCATCGATCTGCATCTCGAGGTCGGGTCTAAACCTTCTTGATTTCTGCTATATGGGGATGGTTAGATCAATAACGAGACAGTGGACAACGACTTGAGGGTCTGGACCAGGCATCTCATGATAAAGCTAAGCGAAGACGTCCCGGTTTGCTCGGAGGAGGGAATATAACTTTCTTTCTCCTCTGGGGACATTTTTGTCTATATGAAAGTTAGCCTCAAGTCGGCATCATCCCCTAAGTTTAACTCTTCAAGCTCACCAGTTGTGGCCTGACCACTCTTACGAAGCTTCTTGCAACTCTTCATTAGGGGATTCAGGATGCTTCTTATCAATCTCGAGTGCAGAGACCCATGATCCTGACATTTCGGCTTCTAGGAGGGTCCCAACGTGGGAGATGATTTTTGTTTCCTGACCGGACCAAGAGATGAAAGGGTCAATTTCGAACATTGAGTCCATGGCATCGTGCTTGGGGCCACTCAGTACATGCCCCAAGCTGGGTGGTGCTTCATGAACTTGAATCATGTGATAGGCCTCATGGGAATAGGAGCTCGAAGATGGCTTGGACTTGGCTTGGGATGTCAGGCATCAGCGACTGACAAGAATCTAGCTGCCTGGGTCAGTGACGCTTCTGTTGCGACCTACTGATGTTGGTGCCTCCATGCTCTCTATTTAGAGCGTCGAAGTCTGGCCATTGCCGAACTGCACCTATGAAAGAGATAGAAGAGGAGGGAGGAGAAGAAGAGTTACAATGTTCTGGGCAGCTTTTTACGTCGTCACCAGAATTGGACGTGTGCAGGGGATATTTTAAGTCTTGCCCTGGCTCTGACTGCTGGGAGATGCTTTTAACGTCCCGAGCAGTTGATGACTCAGGGACGTCCACCTGATTGGATGAAGGGATAAGGCGAGCTGCACCTGAGATGAAGTCCTGTAAGGTCGGCAGTGGAGACAGGGGCTTGAGAAATTCTTCCTCGACTAGTGGCTGAGGAATGTGGTTCCTTCGACGCGCTGACCTAGGTGCTCGTCTCTTTTTGGATCCCTTGGGAGGTGTTTACTTTGTCCTATCGAGCAGATGAGTAGCTCTAGCTTCGCGGACTGCATCACGCTTTAGGGACTTGAGCTTACTTCTCCCATGGTAGACTTCCCAAGGCTGAGAAATCGAGGGTTCTGAAGGGTTTGAGATATCCTCGTAGGGGACCTAGAGTGGGATTTTCTCTTGGACAGGAGTGATGGCTTGGAAGCGTTCTAGGAGATTGACACAAAAACTTTGGCCTTCCTGTACCTTCTCCGAGACTATAGCTTCAAACTTAGAGCATTCTGCGAGCTCATAGCCCCATACCTTGTGATATGGGCACCAGAGATTTTATGCACCCTGGGCAAGACACCTAGGTTGCCTAGCAGGCTTGGGAGTGACGAGACCCTGTTAGAGCATCGCCTCGAAGAAGGCCTGCAGAGGGACTAACTCAGCAATTCCCTAAGCTTGTGTCGGGAGGTCTTCTTGCACTGGTGGAGCAGGGACTTGAGGGTATCCTTCTGGATTACCATGAACTTCTTGGTGCTGCTGCAACTTATTTGTCAAGAGCTCGTGGAAGCCAGTGCATTCTCTCAAGTCATGTCCTCGTATCAGATGATATAGACACCAGAGGTTCTCAATTCCTGAATGCAGGAACTTGGGCTGCCTTGTCAGCTTTGGCGTGATGAGACCTTCTTCGAGCATTACTGAGAATAGTGCATGGAGGACAGCGGGTGCCTCGTCATCCTCTTGGATTGTCACTATGTGGGAAGCCTTAGTTGCCCCAAATGCTTTCTTTAGCTTTTCGAGCTTTATCTGGCCCTTGCTAATAACGGCTTCGATAATATCTTTGTGTGTATAGTACTCTTGAATGGGGTAGCCTACTCTCCTGTGATAAGCGCAGTACCTCTTGTGTGTCTCCCGTCCAGCTTGTTCTAGGGTGTTGACCTCCGGCAGTTGGATCATGTTTTGCTCTCGTAATAATCGAAGCAGAGCAGGAACCCACTCCTTCTCGAAGGCCTACACCTTGTTTTGGTGCTGGATCCAGTAGTCACTTCGATTTATATTTTTAAGTGGAGGGACCTTGTTATAGGACTGCTACTGCTTGCCTCCAGCCTGAGGTGTCTGTGCCTTGGAGAGGTCCAAGGTTTGAGGGGCGGTTTTCTTAGTGTGACAGCCACACTAATCACTGCTTTTTGCTGGTTTTCCCCATTGTTGGAGCGAGAATTACCATTGCCCCGACCATTTCCCGAGCTAGAGGGCTACTGGTGAGATCCACCATGGTGCTTGGGCAGACCTTCTACATGAACCGCTTTAGCTATAAGCTCGGACATGGAGGGTGGATGGGAGGCCTCAAAATGTAGGGCGATATCGGGCGGCATATTTTGTATGCAAGTCTGAACTACTTTTCTTTCACTTATGGGAGTGCCATGATAGGTTGCCAACTCTCTCCATTGGGCGATGAACTTATCGACTGGCTCACCAAGGTCTTGAGTCAGATTGAGGAGCTCGATGGTTTCCACATTTCTCTAGACTTCATAGAAGCGCTGGTAAAACAATTGCTCCATTTCCAACCATGTGTGTGCCGAGCTTGGAGGTAACCGAGCGTACCACTGGAAGGCTGACCCTTTGAGAGTCTCAACGAATTGACGGAGGAGGAGTTGCTCATCAGTTGTCGTCTCTCTACAGGCTGCTTGGAAGTGAGCGATATGCTGGTGCGGAGATGTAGTACCATTAAATAGGAGGGAGCTTCCCTTTTTGATAGTTTAGGGGAAACGACACTTGGTCAATATACGAGGGGTACGACTTTTGGTAAAGTGGCGCCCCTTGCATGCCCGAGACTTGATTCTTAAGGCTATGGGTCACCATGGCATCTATGTCAGTTTGCGAAACTATACAGGAAGTAGAGCTGTCTTAGTAGGCCAGTGGGGGAGTTTGCCCGGTAGCTGTGTCCTCTCTATGATGGGAGTTGGCCTCATGTGAGGAGGGGAAGCAGGGGACCTGGAGGCCTCTAGGCATTCCATCTTTTCAAGAATGGACTACATCATCACCTCGAATCTGTTCATCCGCTCTTCTTGGGCGTCATCCGGCTCATTGATCACCATGACGCTGACCGTTTCCTTTGGAAGGTCCGAGCCAGGTGGAGTCGTGGACTGCCAGGGTTGGCGAGTCGTACGTGGCAAGTCGGTCTGTAGGGGCTCAGCATGCCCTGACTGGACTTGAGCCTTGTACGTCGACTCTATGAGGATCGGTTCTTGACGATCTTAGGACCATGACTTTTTGGCAGCTCGATCTTTTTCTATGACAGTAACCACCGAGCAATCTTGGACTTCTTGCTCAAATTCTGGAATGCGAAGAGGGAAGAACGGATTGTGAGGCAGGAGGTCATCAAGAGTGGTAACTTCAACTGCCTTAGGAGTCTCTCTAATCAGGAGCTGCAGGCCTCTCTTCTACTTGATCCTGAAACTGTAATAGATTTCAGTCCAGAATCGAGCCTGAGACTTAGACTGCCCCGTCTTTCTTGAGCATGAGAGGGTCGTGTCTATCAACTGGAGCAGAGAATGAGGTCACATGTTAGAGGGCAATCTGGGCTACCGCCTTGGAGTCTGCGGCCTTCTTTCTGCCATCAGGCATTTGCCCCGAATTCCCTTGTGCGGTCCGGCTACATGACTGACCTAGGGTGGTTGACTCAAGATGGTACTCTTAGGGAAAACCTTTGAGTACCAGGTCTAGAGGCGTTTTCCTAGAGAAGGAAGAGCGATAGAAGAAGGAACTGGCTCACGACTCCACCTGAGTCGGGATCGAGGAGGAACCTGTGAAATTGGTGCATGCACACCTTTGGAGGTAGCCATTCGCGTGACTTGGGGGTCAGCTCCGGCTCGGTCAGCTGATGCGACCTTAGGAGGACGAGACCTACGAGCTTGTGTCTTTAAGGGACCGGATAGGAGCCTATCTCTCACAGGATGCAGTCATGTATCCTGAGAGGGAGGACGAAGTGGTCGACCCTCGTGTGCTCGAGTTGGCGCAAAATTGGCGTTGCCTTGAGCTGTGGGATGCAAATGCATGGCGCGTGCCGGGTTCGGCCTGAGAAGGCCTAGCCTTGAATGCGAACTCAAGGCAGCATGAAAGTTGCCCTGAGGTGTAGCTTGAGTGGACGGACCACGAGTCTTTAGGTGTGTGCGAGAGGTGGAGGCCCAAGGATCTCGCCTCGGTGTGTCGAGCCTCTAGGCATAGAGGTTCGGGGTGATGAAGGAGTACGGGGGGTGGCCTTGCGACGACCCTCAAGAGCGATGACAACCTGGTTGCCTTTCGTGAAAGCGAACAGGGCAGCATTTCGGCGTACCTTAACAATGTGATTGGCAAGTTACTTGCCAGTAGCAGGGTGCACGCTATGTATGGTGGCATGTGTGCCACCAATGAGAAGGGCCTTGGTGGAGGGTCCATCAGGGCTATAAAGTGGGGAGTTAGGGACTTTCAAGTCCCTTCTCGCACCAATCTAGAAGAGAACTTGGGAGTCGAACTGTGAGTCCTGACATAATAGGAGTGTAGGGAATGAGGCTTGAGAAGCTTGCTTCCCTGAGACGTCACGAATACGGGGATGAGAAAATCCCCAACTCGGATGAACAGGTTGAATACCAGATGCCATGAAATATAGTGCAGAAAGTAAAAAGTGATGTGATCAAGCAAGAGCGGACCGACGAAGGGATATTAAGTCCCCAGTGGACCCGGGACCTGAGATCACTCTCTCGGGAACCTTGTTCACAGAACAAGGGCAGGTGCCCAATTAGTGAGAGAGGAGTTTTATTCGTAAGGTGGGGGCCAACCTTACCTGGGTCCGTGACTTACTCGGGCTGACTCACGCGGGCACCCTCTTAGATCATGATAGAAAGCCCCTCCACTGCTTCAGCTGGTTCGGAATCGCCCCCCTTGACCTGCAATCTCGTTGTTTTTTCACAACACTATCATGGTTAACTTGCAAGACAAGTGAGCCGAAAGACCCACCCTTGGCTTAGGGCAATACACATTCATATGGTAGAGAAGATGAGAAGTTATGGTGATGAAGAAGAAGGTTAGAATAAAGAAAGAAAAGAGAAAGGACTTGATAAGGGGACGAGACTAGTATGATAGCTGGACCAATACAGTGACTGACTTCGAGTGGAAGCAAGACGGGCACGACAACTCAGACAGTGTGACCGCAAGACTACTCGAAACCAAGGTCTATATGACTATCTTAATCTGGTGTGGCAGCAAGACGGGCATGGAACTCAAGACTAGCACGACGACGATACTGCTCGACAGCCAGACCACTATGACAGTGCTGGATTGAGTATGTCCTTTAGTTAAGCAAGAATGAGGAGAAAAGAGAAGAAAAGAGAACGAAGAGAAGGCGCAAGACGACAAAGAGGGAGGGTCCTGACGGCGTTAAGATCGCCACGCACTACCGTGGAAAAACAGTGTCGCGGCCCCTACATGACACGGGACACTACTGCTCATGGCGAAAGGAGTAGGTAGTAAATTTCAAACGACGTTAGGCATCGCCGCTAGCAACACGAGAAGGCAGCACATACTTTCGTGAGCGGTGATAGCTTCTTGCGACGTGCACGAAGATAGGTGTGGGACGCGAGAGAAGCCTGCGGATAGCGATAGGCACCAAGAGCACGAAAGAAGCTCGCAGACGGCGATCGGCTTCGAGCGCACGAAAGTAGCATGCGGACAACGATAGACACCGACGCACGAAAGAAGCTCGCGGATGGTGATAAGCATCGTCGCAACCCTTTGCGAGCGACGATAGCATCGCCATCTGCGATAGGCATAGGGCGTAAGACAGAATCTTGCTGACGGCGATAGGCATTGATGCACGAAAGAACCTCGCGGACGGCGATAGGCATCGCCGCGACCCTTCGCGGGCGGTGACATGCATCGGCGTCTATGATAGGCACAGGGCATAAGATAGAAGCTCGCGGACGGCCATAAGCATTACCGCGACCCTTTGGGGGCGGCGATAAGTATTGTCGCGACCCTTTGCGGGAGGCAATAGGCATCACCGTCTGCCATAGGAGCAGGACGAAAGAGAAGCCTGCGGACAGCGATGAGCAGTGCCGTCTGCAAACTTCATTGAGAGATAAAGATGAATGAAGAGAGGGGGAAAGAAACTCGTGCATGGCGCTGCCATCGCCATGCCGGACCTGCAAAACCACAGGAAAGGAAAGAAAGAAAGAGGCATGCATGGCACTGCCACAGCGGTGCATGGCCTCTGAGAAAAACTCAGACGAAGGAGAAGAAAGAGAAGAAGAGAGGAACGAAGAGAAAAGAGAGAAATAGATTTATCTTAAGGTCAGGGGTACCGACCTAAAAGTTTATCGCTCCTTCCTGTCTCTCTCAAAACTTAACCCACAATAAAAAGAGATGGAAATTTTATTCAGCAAACTTTCGTCCATGAACAATGATAGTACGTGATATATATAGAGTTTTGCCCAAACATGGGTAGATTGATTAAAAGTTAAACCTAATTGATGAAAATTAAGATTTAATTGAATTAAATAAATAAGAAAATAGGGTGCAAAATAACTGATTTGCCCCTTCCAAACAATTCATGAAATTCCAAAACAGTCGCTACTGCTGCCCTAGAATGTGCGTGATCTTTCGTGGATGATTCGAGTTGTTCTGGTGGCTGTTTGTCCAAAAGATTATTGTTTTCTTGTAGGGCTTGGCATGGCGACTGATTTGATACCAACTTCGAGCCATGGATCGTGTTTTTAAGCCATGATCAGACGACTTGAAATTCGTGTGAATCTTGAAAAGTTCCCATCAATAGTGCGCTCATTTCGTGATTTTTTTCCAAGATTTCTTCACTGCATTACATTGAGCATGCCGTCACGATTGCGTGGCAACATATGCAGCTCGATTCCGTGCCCGGACGAAGATTTTGCAGTCCAGAGTTTTTGGCCAAAAAGCGTCAAGATTTGCAACCACTTCATCGGTTTCGTGTACGAAATTTGACCGTTTTCATGCGTGGGGTTCGAATCAATGATATCTGTGGACCTTACGCACGCGATGCAACTGGTTACACGTCTATCGGGTCCGTGAGCGCAGTGATTTGGCCGCTCGAGCGAGGTGTCGCTGCTGATTTTCCTACAACTTTCTTCACGGATTAGCAACTTCTCTCTAGCTTTTCTCTGCGCTCGGGCGTCGTCACAAAGCGTGTCACATATAGAAACGCTCGTCTTTATGAGACGAACACGCTTCAACAAGTTTAAGCACGATTTGATCTCAAACAAGTGAGATATGAATGTCGCAATTCACTGTTCGTGACTGCCCCTTTAACATAGTTTAGTTGCTGGGTGGCCGCACGGGAATAGTGTGTGGCTCCTCCAGTTTTGATCTTTTACCTATAACTTCTTCCTATAATGTCCGTTTATGCTGAAATTTGACCCCTAAGAATTTTCAACCGTGCCAGATCCAATGAAGGTAGTTTCACTGCTATTTGATGCTCTGAAAGTAGGGTTCCAATTATAGGGGTCTGTTTCAGGGTGCTAGAGGTTAATTATGCCGGAACTGTTTCTCAGTCTGCACTACCTTAGACATGCCGGATTGCGACGAAACTTGGTAAGAGACTTTTAAGAGTTCTGATGAAGATCTTGACCAGTTCTGGGGCCATTCTGAGATTGTCAAAAGTTTCACTGTTTGTCGGGCTTTATTAAATGGCTTTATTAAACAGGAACACCCATTTACTAGCCTATCCAAAACCACCCTAAGGACATTTCTAAGACTCTCTAGACCAAGAATCATATCATGGCTGCTTTGATACAATAAATTGTCACAACCCTGCCCCCTACCATCCTACCATACTTGCCGGAGGCAACAGGGTGAATGCCTCTCAGGTGGGAGTGCGCTCAACGCTTTAAGAAGAAAGAATCAAAGCAAACCACGAAAGAAAAACAAAACTCCAATACAAATATGTCAAAGGCTTCAAAGGCCCGATAACAATTACATGACTTCAAAATAGACAAGAACTATATGGCTACTACCATCTAAAACAAACAATCGAAAATAAAAACTTCCACAAAAGCACGAAGCTCCAACCGCCAATAGTGATCACCAAACTGCTCATCCTCCACTCGCGGCTATCGCTCTATATAGATGAAGATAAAGGAGTGAGTTGTATAGCTCAGTAAATAGATCAAGTTGACATGCCTTCCTACCTATGAACATTCTCTCATAACAATACTCAAGGTGTTGTGCAATTCTTATAAAACATGAGTCATACATCAAAATCATCTCTACGAAGCAGAGGTCAATTTAGTCATTCAATCGTACAAGTCTTAACAGATCGACGTATTTACACAAGTAACAACAATTGTCAACTAACTCACTCATTAGGTCCCCTCCTCCTGAAGTAGAAGCCCTATCCATCAGGCCAAGCCAATCTCATTGCTTAGGACTTCTACCATCAATCAGGAGGGAAAACAATGACAAATGGGTGACCTATTTCGTAATGCATTTACACACACCCACATAGTTCTCAACGCACTTTGGGGCTTTTGATAGGTGGAGGCCTTGCAAGTCACGACCCTCAATTGTTCTCTAGTTGAAGGGCATTACATCACCAATGAATGACCTATTGCATAGTGCCCTACACACTTCTTGGGGGGTGCGACCCTCCATGTGACTCACATCCTAACTCCCTTTCTATCATCGAGAGTCAGGGAAAGATCTCAGCTGCCGGCACAACTTTCTTATCATGTCACATTACACTACCAATAGATGACCCATTGCATAGTGCTTTACACATTTCCTTATCATATGATATCACACAATCAATGGATGACCCATTGTATAGTGCTTCATATCACATCTGTGGCATGTCTTATTACAACCATGCACATTCATCATTTCATATGTATCTCTTATTACAACCATGCACATTCATCATTTCATAAGTATCTCTTATTACAACCATGCACATTCATCATTTCATAGCAGAGTAGAAATTCATTTCACGAATTTATTTCATAACTGAGCATGTCTTATCATAACAAGACATATCACAACGAATCATAACTCATGCACACATATCATCGAGCTCATTAGCTCAAAAGGCATCATCAAGTCATTTTTCTAGTGTTTCACAGTGAACACATTCCACCTTTAGGGGCATAACATGAAATTCAGACGTCGTTTAGACCCAAACCACTTTCATATTAATCTTGGCTCATGACAACACAATTTTCGTGAAGGGGGTGACTCCAAATTTTGGTTTAAAGCTTATCAAACTATTCTTTTAGTATAGTATCTGTTTGCACAGCAGAAACTCCAATGTGACATACTCATAGAATGATGGGCATAACTTTCAAATTACAAGAAATTTTATCATAGTTCCAAAACCATTTTTTGAAAAGACTCATTTACATTTCATTTAGAAGTAGTTTGACCTCATTCGATATATTTTGGTCAATGAACAGTTCCACAAAAAAACACATAAAGTTCTTGGAAATTCATGTCACAATCTTGGCATACTTTCGAAAATAGCTCATATCTTTCAAACCAAAAGAGATATTGATAAGAGGTCTTTTCCATATTAAAATAGATTCAAATAGGTACTCTCCCACAATATTTCGTGATCAATAGAGATGTTTTCGATACTCAATCGATCACACAAATAGGAGTCACAGTTCTGGAAAATTCCCGTCTTTACAGCAAAATTTCCAATGTAACATTCTCATAGAAAAATGGGCATAACTTCCAATCCACATGGAATTTTATCATGGTTCTAGAACTATTTTTAGAATAGATTCATTTATCTTTCATATAGAAGTAGTTTGACTCTATCTTGATATATTTTGGTCAGTAAACAGTTCTACACAAAAACACCTAACAGTTCTAGAAATTCATTTCACAGTTATGGCATACTTCAGAAAATGAATAATAACTTACAAATTAAAAGAGGTATTAATAAGAGGTCTTTTCCATCTTAAAATAGATTCAAATGGGTACTTTCCCATAAAATTTTGTGATCAACAAAGATGTTTTCGATACTCAATCGATCACTCAAATGGGAGTCATAGTTCTGAAAAACCATGGCACATTCAAGATTTCAATAGCATGCATCCACACTCATAATTGCAATCACATTCATATTCATGCATGAATTTCACACTTGATGAACTAAGTAAATATGCATCAAATAAAAGCATGGAATCATGGAAGCTAAATCTACTTACATGCACCAAAGAGACTCCTAGGTTCCCAACACAGGTTCCCTTCAAAGGCCACGTTCCAAGGATGGGTTCAAGCTTAAGGCTTATGTCTAAAGGGGGAGGACATGGGCGAGTGAGGGAAAAACTCATGGAGAGGTGTAAATGGGGGCCTAAATAAGCAAAAGTGAGGGCGGCAGCATGTAGCTAACAATTGGCACACAAGGGGCATGCAAGTGCCGCATGGTACACAGAAGGCATGCAACCAATCATGAGAGAGAGAAGAAGTTCCCTTGGACTGTCGCGCTTGGTAGTGTCACGCTCGGCAGCGTCGTGCTCGATGACTTCCATACTCAGTGGCTTTTATATTCATATGTACTCAGTAGTGTCTGCGCGTCAAATCACCCCTGTCATTGACTCGTTGGTGCACTACCATGCGCCAGAAAAGTCCGGGTCCTTACAAGGTGACTCAATTTGGTCCTCAGCTTTTAATTCCTCATCTCAGATGGGTGGATCATCTAGGAAGTTTTGTGAAGATGGCCTAGGTGGGCCTCTTAGAATTTCAAAAGGTCAACTTCTTTTTATATTTGAGGCAATAAGTCTCCTTGAAGAATTTTCTCATATGCCTCCTCTTGAGTTATTGTCCTGGAATTAAGGTTTTTTTTGTCACCATGAGTTTGGAAATCCACAGCTTCAGAGTCTTGGTTAAGCTTATGCTCAAGTTAATCTTGCTGTTACGAGTTTGATTCATTATCATATATGTGGGAATCATTTATTGTGTGAACTTGGAAGTACGAGGTGAAGGGATCATCTGCTCTAGTTTTATTATCGATGATGAGGACTTCTTGTACCACTTTCGAGACTGCATCTTGGAGTGGAATTCCACATGTGATGAGATTGCATCTTGGAGTCCAAGATGAATTCATAGATTTGTGATTCTTCTGAGTTAATTAGATTGACATCAGAACTGTTTGTCGAGACATCTAGAGTTTATGTTTTTTCTCTACCATCAGCCTCTTTCTTTCTAACACTTGTCGTGTCGTTATCAATGAGGTCCTGAACTCTATGCCTGAAAGCTCGACATTCTTCAGTGTTATGAGTATAATTTTGATGCCACTCATACCATCAAGATATATTGCCTCCATGGAAGGGAGGAATCCTAGCTACTGCAAGTAATTCTATGAGCCTTGCCTTAAGCAACTTCTTAATGATATAGATCATAGGCTCATTAATAGGAGTGAATTCCCTTGGTGTGGAAGTCTGCATTCTCCATATGGTAGAGTAATTTTTAGTCCTTTATTGTGAATGGTTTGCAGAATAGTTGCTTTTCCATATCATGTTTACCTCTCCTTCTTGAGAGGGTTCTTCGCCAGTCAAGTTATCAAATACTATGGCCTCATGCTCCCCGTTCATAACAAGCTACTCTTTCGAGCATAATATCAAACGAGTAAGGGACGGCCCCATTGCTGAAGAAGGTGACATATTCTAGAGTCTTGTTCTCTAATGTCTTGCATACCTTCGCAAATTTAGGGAGTGTGGTTTCGACGACTCGCATAGCGTCCTCTTTGAATCTTGTTATAAATTCAAAGGGGGACTCGCCCGACATCTGTTTGGTGGATGTTAACTCACCAAGGGTAGTGGGTCTTGGCCCTGCCCCACAATACTGGGAAGAAAATTGCCAGAACATTTGGTCAAGAGTTGCTTGAGGGTTATCCTTCATGAATCTATGGTGCCACATCAGAGGCTCTTCTGATATGCCATACGAGCACATGACCTTAAGTTGATTGGGTACGTCTTGCAGCTTATGGACCATTAATAAGTAGGCGTTGATGTGTGCCTCAGGATCCTCTTTCCCAGAAATTTTGTTTATGAATTGTGGCATCACAAACCCTATTGGTAGATCTTTTAGGTGTCTTAGAGTTTCTTGTACATAAGCTTTAGGAGATGAGAAATCCCATATTCTCGTTTTCTCTAAAGAGCCTTTGAGGCGTTTCATGTGGGTGAATTGAGTCGTTGTTATAACATTGACCTGGCTCGGCTACATGGTCTGTGGAACCTGGATTTGTGGTATGTGGCTTGTATATACTGGCTGTTGGGCCCATGTAGCGGGTTGCCCTAAGGATTGAGCCTGGGAAATGTGTTGAACTTAGTGTTCCGGTTGTCAGCCTTTAGACTCACCCGAGTTGAATTGGGCTAGAGCAGAGCCATTATTCGGAGTTTGCACTACTTGGTCATGCAAGAAGGCCTATAGGTTAGAATCACCGATTGACTGGGATGGATGACTTGAGTTGCTATGATGACTAGACCTCTGATCTTGGGCAGTGAAGTCCGCCTGTCCTTGACCTTGACTGGATGATCTAACCCTAGGGTATCTTGCCCCAGCACTGAACTGAAAGAGTGAATGGAGGCCATAACTACTGTCAAATGGAGTCTGTCTTCAAGGTAATCCAGAACTCAAGTGATGACTAGAGTTAATCCCATTGCCTCGAGTCGATTGGATTGGCAGGCTAGCACCTCTAGGGTTATCATGGTTTGAGCCAACAAGTTGGGCATGGTTTACATCTTGAGCTTCTGACCTAACCTGCTTGGATTGATTACGCTGGATGGTGTACCCTTGGTTCAGCAGGTCTTGAAAGAATACATACACCTTAGGATTGTCTTAATACCAGGTTAGGTCAAAATTATGACTTTTACTAATGCTAGGTTGCTTGGGTAGACTTTCCCTAGCTGTGTGTGAACCCACTTGCCCCCTAACTAGCTGATTACTAAACTAGAATGTTAGGCTGCTAATTGAACATCGAGATTAACCCGGCTGAGATTGACTGACTCAGAGATCTGGGCCGGAGCCTTACTTTTGGTGTGCTAACTGGATTTGAGGCTAACCCCCATGTCATGGAGGATTGCCCCTGGCCTAACCCCTTGACTGTTCAAGGCATTATGAATCCTATTAATTTGTTGGCTCGTGGCTTCCAAATGATAGCCCTGAGGGCGGCTTGGAAGGTTAGGAATGGTTCCATATGGGTTGAGACTTGGCTCACTGACACGAGTGCTATGGATTTGCGAGGGAGCACTGTGCCGATGCCTCTCAGACTGACTAGGTTCTCTAGATCTAGATTGGGCTGGAGCCATAGGGTCGAGCCTTGCTTTGCTTTGATCCAGGGTCATAACTCCTAAACTTGTGCTAGACTAGAAAAGTTGGACCTAGCTTGGGCATGGACCTAGATTAGGCTTGATGGACTTAAGTTTGAATCTTGAACAAAGGTGAACCCAGTCTAAGTCTAGGGACAACTCTGAATCTAGACCTAAGCAAAGACCAGACTGGATGGATCTTGCTAGACTCGATGGGTTTCAATTTGAACCTTGAGTTAAAATGAACCAATTCTAGTTATAGAGGCAACTCTATACTTAGACCTAGGCTAGGACCTGGACTGAGATCTAGACTAGATGGGTACGAGTCTTGGCTCGGACCGAGAGGGGGCTTAGGTTCGGACCTGGGCGTGAACCTGGTTCGGACATGGGCTAGGCTAGGCACAAGTCTGAGTTTGAACTTAGAGGGTTGATTATCAGACCTGTTGTTGACCCGAACTGGATCAAGGTTGGTTAGGCACAAGCCTTGGCTTGAACCAAAAAGGGGCCTAGGTTTGAACCTGGGCTAGGCTAGGTACAAGACTGGACTTAGACCTAGAAGGTTCAGCTTGGACCTGAAGGGTTTGGACAGAGATCTAAGACTAATTAACTGTAATAAGCAAACAAAACACTCGAAAACTTTTGCCCTAAACTCTAGGTAGGCTAGGTCTGAGTGGATTCCTAACTATAGAAATGCAACTAGGCTGAGTAGGTCCCTACGTAGGTTCTGGCCTCCTGTTATAGGGGTCAACCAGGTCCTACTATGTGTGCAATTGCTTTGAGGTTAAGGATTACGGAGGGGCATTCATAGTTAAAGTTACGTAAATCCCAACCGCCTCGGCTCTCAATGCTAGGTTCCCCCCACGACAGTTAGTGCTGGATTTTGGGGGTTTTCCAAAAAATTTGTTGGTTTCTTAGGCTTCCTCGGTCCATTGTGTGCAGGAGTGTATAAAGAAGCACGCAAGTGAAAAGAAAAATAGCATACAGGCAAAACACACAATGCAAAAAAAAAAAAATGTGAGCACTTGGCACAAATCGTGTCATGCGATGTGTGCTTCGAGGCGGAACTCGCTCGATAGCACAGTAAAAATGGAGGGGTAAACAACTGCTGAGAAGGTGTTCTGTCAAAATAGTGAACCCGGATACAGTCTATGCCTAGTCAAGTGCACCCCGAGTCGAAGGTGATTCGATCAAGGCACAATTAGAGAGAGAAAGAGAGTGCAAGTGACCCTGGAAATTTTTTTTTTTTTTTTTTTATGAATAGAGAGAAGTGGCAAATGTTGAATCACAAGCAAACAAATGAACATATATTTATTTTTAAAAGAGAGAGAGAGAGAGAGAGAGAGAGAGA
>NW_006499617.1:3847096-3893250 GCF_000471905.2 Amborella trichopoda | reverse complement strand
TTTGGAATGGGATTTTGGTGTTGCCATTGTTGAAATAAATGCTCTATATTGTTTTAGGTTGATATGGCTTTGATTACGAGTTCAAAATAAGCATGAAATTACTCCACTTTGAAATTTATTATTTATTCAATTATTCTTGAGTAGTAATCAATTCTCGTGAAACCAGGATGCTCTACATTATATCAATAACATTTTTGCAGCAAATCTACGATTTCTTTATCATGACAAATCTTCATAATTATCCATGAAAATACATATGAAAGTGATTTATTGTTTGCCTTGTTAGTTAAACTTTGTGTCCTAATTATGATTGAATGTAGTTAAACTTTGTGTCCCAATTATGATTGAATATAGTTAAACTTTGTGTTCCAATTATAATTGGATGGGCTTCTATAGTTTTGTTTTTACTGATTGTTCTTTTACTTGATTATATTCTTGGTTAGGTGTCTGATAGACTAGTAGTAGTCTATTTACCATAAGTTTGTTGTTTATGATGGCTTTTTGAACAGGGACCATGGCAGAAGGCGCAGCCTGCGATGGAGGTCATGAGATTCCTACATTACTCAATAGACAGAAAGAACATATACCACAAAAGATTTGAGAATGAGATGTATATACAATTATTTCAAATCATATTCTTTGTCTATCATGTTGGTTAATCAATTTATTTATTTAGTATTTGAAATTACAAATTTCATTTTAGGATCGAAAAAATCCCCTCAAGGTTGATGAGAAGGTCAATGTAGCTTCTTTTTTGCCTTGAATAAATAATGATCAAATTGATTGGGTCAGGAGATCAGAATTGTATCATCTGACCATAATACTGATAACTCACCATGACTGCGACACATTGTCTACTATGATAGAGAGGTAGCACGTAAAGACAAACAACCAGCACTTCAATATAGATGTCAGAGAGATGATGCCTACTCTTGAAGATGTATAACAAATTCTCTGGTTCAGGGTAACTGGTGTAGCTGTAACTCTTAAGAGAATGGAGAAGTACGAGGATTAAGTTGTCAGCATGATAGGACAACTGCCACCTGGTGGTAACCATTCTTTTATCTAGTTGATGAACACTTTTAAACAGCTATTATAGAACTATTACCACACCGTCCTACATCCTATTTCTAGTCGATTGCACAATATTTGCGGATTCCATAGATGGTACGGTGCCTATAATGTATTTACAGCTTTTTGAGGATATGGAAGTAGCTGGTCAGTATGTATGGGGTGCAGCTGCCCTACCTTTTTTGTGTCGAGGATTGTCAAAAGTTGTTCGTCTTGGTCATCAGCACCTAAGTGGATCAGCCACTATTTTGCTGGTAATGCTAGTATATTAATGTTTTGATAGTTTTTTAAAGTTTGATAGACATTTTTTGTTGTAATACTTATTTTTTATACATGCATCTGTGATAGGCGTACGAGCGTTCAAATTGTTGTGCCTAATTCTCAAAAAAATAAGGACAAGGAAACCTAGATCCCTCAGGTGGGCCCCTCCTCGAGAATAGATAACTCTCACAACTTCCCTCTCGTGGGGTGACAGGACACGGATAACGCGTAGATAAATGATAGTAGTATAGAATAATTATCATTGATTTTGTTTATTTATATTTCAATTAAGTTTTGATGTAGGTTATTTAACTTAATTTTTTTTTTTTTGTTATAGGTCATATGGACCCCATACAATGATTATCTTGACATAGGAGAGGAAATTGAAAAGGATAGAGATTATGACCTTATTGTTCATTAGACTACTTCACGTCGCACATATCTCATATGTAGACACATTTGTTAGGAAATGTCATATCGTGTGCTCCGGCAGTTTAGACTTCACCAAGGGATACCGACTGATCCCTTGCAGTGAGAGAGGAGGGAGAGAAGGGGGAAGATGACTGCTAACTGGGCAGACAAGCTTCAAAATGAAATAGATAGATGGACGAAGAGGTTCGATTATATGTGTCAGGTAGCTGAAAATATGTTCAATAGGAAGCCGACATAAGAATACATGGAGTGGTGCAGGCTAAGGACTAGACCCTTAATCCAGAATCCATTTAGAAAACATCCCTCCAGAGACACCTCGAAGAAGTTTGTTGTATTAACCCTCGAACAGCTCACTTGCCATGTACACCCATCTGTAACACACCTCACCCATACACATCTCTCCTCACTTTTTATAAACTTCATATTGAAGTTTTGTGATATGATATAATCAATAAAGTGATTACGACATGCTTGTACCTTTTCAAAATCCTGACCCTGTTGAAGTATAACTTTGTAATGGTTAATCCTGATGGGGCTTTCTATTGGATTGATGTCGTCGATATGCTGCTCGATTTCTGAATCATGCTCATTTTCTATGCTTATGCCAGCAGCACCTTCACTCATAACTACTTCCTCTAATTAGGAACTGCTGTCAAAAAAAAATTGAAAAACAAGTGAGAATTGTCCTAACCCATAACAAAATATTGACAAATAAAAATAATAATGAATTTCATTGCAAACTTATTACATGACCAATCTTGATGGACCATTATCGGGCACTGTTGGTGGTCAATATTCAGTGGAGTCAGACTCAATAGGCCTATTTGAGATGTACATAGAGACAAGAGAATACCTTTCCACCATATTTGCAATGTCATCATCATTATCAATACATATCATATTAGTGTTACTTGGTAACCCTGGGTCAATATACCTAATAGCCATGGGACATAATTTGATACTTTTGACAAGTGACCCTTTATTTGGTCGAATGATAGAACTACCCTAAACAATAGAACCTTCATGTCCCCAGTATTCTAGAAAATACGTTTATCATTAGTTTTCCTCTTAAAAAAACCACCAAAGTATGAAACGATTCACTTTGTTGTCACCCATTATTGTTGTGTACAAGCTCAATCACTACAGAGAAATTTCAGATGGAAATAAATATAAAATATTGTTGAGAAGTTTCAAAATACTTATATATAATGAGAAGGTTGCATTATATAGGGACATTAGATTGTAATACAGATACCACAATATAAATACAAATCTAAAACTTATTTATGCAATATTTTAATAAAAAAATACAATGGGCAACTCAACTACATTGTACTATAGAAAAAACAACATAATATATTCTTATAAAATGTTCCCATTCAAATCCAAGGAAATATAATTAAAAGCCTGACAGATGATATACCTATAAAATAGTGTTGGTGTGTATATTTGATGCTCACATATTGGGAAATAGCTCTCAGAGACCTCGTTCAGAGATTGATAAAAAGATGAGAGGATAGAAAATAGATGAGAGAGATAGAAAATGGATGAGAGAGACGAAGGAGGAAGAGAGAGAGAGAAGCTAAAGAAGATGAAAAAATAGCGGTTTATGACAAAGAAATCGTAAAAATAGGGTTTTATGATAAAAAAATCATCAAAAGGGTAGGAAATAATTACGGTTATTTTTGTACTATATAATCACTAAGGAAAGTACGGTACATATGTGAAAGTATTATAGTAGTTCTGACTACCATAACAAATATTGGAGATATTATGATATTAAAAGTGTCATATAAAATACGCTATATATTACGGAACTTAAAGTACCACAATGTGCTTCACAGTAATATGACTATTGTGAATATTATTTTGGTGAAATAAAAGTCAGAAAAAAGGAAAAGAAAAAAAAAGAAGAAGAAGGGTATAGACGAAGTTTATAAAAATTTATTTATTTATTTATTTATTTTTAGAATAAGACAAAACATAAAGTATATTTTCGATAATTTTCCATACCCGAAGGTCTCCGGTCTATCTGCTGTTTGCCGTGGCAGTGAATGGCAATGGAGAATCTATGGCGCACGACACTGTAAAATCTTCTCGCATCTATCCAAAGTGAAAAACCAAACAAAATCCAGCGACACAAATAAGGACCCATTAAAATCCCCATTATAACATGCTTAGAATACAAAAGCCGACAGGCCAGAAGGTGGGCCGTCTCATCTGTATCGGTGATCTCACCTTTGCTCGGTTCCAGACCTTCCTAAACTCGTCTTAATGGTGGTCAACGCTTTCTGAGAGAGGATTACTTGACCCCAAGTGGTTAAATTCATAGTAAAGAAGGAAGATTGTCCTTTTTCTATTGGGAACTGAGACTCGGGCTTCTTTTGCTTACAAACTGAAGCGATTTCTTCTCTCCTGCTGAGTATTAGAGGTGGGTTCTTCATGATTTCAGGAAATTAGTAGTGGGTTTCATTTTGTATTAATTTGTCTCCTTTGCGACTCTCTCTCTGTAGTGTTATTCTACTTTGCCTGTTTGTTACTGATGATAATCAGGGGTCGGTTCTTCACGTTTTAAGTGAATTAGAAGTAGGTTTTCAATATTATTATTTGAATTTTATCTAGTTGAAGGTGTTTTGGGTAATGATCGAAGGTGGGCTTTCCTCCTTGGAGGAATTAGAAGTGGATATCTTCTTCTGTAATTGAAAGGGCTTTTTGTTTTTTTTTGTTTTTCCCTGTTATTATGATTGCTCATAATCAGAGTTGGGTAGTCTCCTTTGGGGACTTAGAAGTGGGTTCCTTCTGTTTGGTCCAACTTCTCATGTAGAAAAACTTTTCTTGATTCTGCTGATAATTGGAAATGGGTTTTTCTCATTTCGATGGAAGTGGGTGCTCCTTTTATTGGTTGAAACTTCTCTTACTGAAGCTTATTATTTTGTTTTACTTTTTCCCATTTTCTTATTGTTGATAACCAGAGGTTGAGTCCTTTCCTTTTGGGAAAGCAGATGTGCGTGTCTTTTTACTGATTGAATCTTGTCTGAAGTGGGATTTATTTGAATTGCTTTTCGTTAGAAGTGGGATTTTTTCTTTCAGTAAATTAGAAGTTGGTTTTGAAATTTTGGTTCAATCTCAGGAAAGTTTCTTAAACCGTTTTTGTTCCTTTCATGTTCTAAGGTGTCACAGTTTTGGGTGTTGGGGTTATGGGTATTTAGGAATGTTTGTGGCATGGAGGAGAATTGCTCTGTTAATGTTCTGATAACTCAACTGAAACTTTATTTTTTTTTTATTTTGCTTTCGTGATTTTGATAGTCTGATATATGTATGTGTATACACGCACACACACACACTCACCCCTTTTGTGGGGTTCTTCTTCTATAAGGAATGGCAGATATGGATGTAAGAGTTTTTTAGGAGGAAGTTTTTCTTCTCATTTACTGACATTGCAAGTGGCTTGCTGCAGGCTGTCGGGATTATGGGTAGGATAAGTTGTAATGTTATGATGATGGTGAAATGAGGTATTCTTCTGAATTACCATTTCTTTTGTTGTTTGTCTTATGAAACTTTTTTGTGTCCTTTACCAGTGAAGATTGCGGCAAGTTTCTGGTGATTATGGGTAGGATGGGTGGTCAGAAGAGCTACTCTGCATTGCCTGGGGACTATAAGTTGCTTGAAGAAGTTGGCCATGGTGCAAGTGCTGTAGTTTATCGGGCAATCTACTTGCCTTTTAATGAAGTTGTTGCTGTCAAGTGCTTGGATCTCGACAGATGCGGCAGTAACCTTGTATGCCTCATGTCCTTTCCATATACATCTTAAGCTACGATCAATATATACATCGAAATAAGTTCCGCATGTGTCTCATATCTTATTCTTTTGTTTTAAGTATTGTCTTTGGTCTTTCTTACCCTTTTCTTTCTTCATTTCTCAAATCTTATTGAATGTCACAAATGAACTGATCCTATTTGACTGTGCGCCTTGATAATAAAACTTTTCCGTTATATATATTATCTGATGAAGAGACCCACTAAGATCTTCTTATTCTTATCACTCTTTTATTAATTTTTCCTTAATTTATTAGTTCAATTGCACAATTGGATGATGGACTTTTGCCATTATTTGCTTATATATTATGAATTTGATATTCAAGAGTGGGTGATTAAGATATTAACGGAGCAAATTTGGGGGAAGAATTTGAAGCTAATTCTTAGTGGTAGCAAACTGCACCCTTTCTTCTTGCTGCATGTCTATGATAATAATTGATAGCACATCGAAGGAGATAGGATATCATCTTTGCTTTTATGAGGTTGTTTTCCTGGAATGCTAGTTTATATTATCATACAAAACAATTTAACATATTGATTTTAGACTTAGGGATTTGAGAAATTAGACCATTGATATACCTGTGAATCTTGTGACCCTAATCATGCCTCTAGTAGGCGTACTCCTTTGATTTCTTACAATAAATTTGCTCGATTTTTGTGCAAAATTTAGTAACTAGGAAAGTCTTTTGACACCATTGTGATAGGGAGATTCCAATTTGGTCATAGGATATGTTCCTTGATGACTGTGTTGAGACCATCTTTTATACTGGAATGTACCCCCTGGTTCGTTAACTTCTGACAATGAAAAGGATGTTAGTTACATGGAAGTATGGCTAACATAATGAATGATGTTAGATTTAAAAAAAAAAACCATAGTGAATCATGATTTGCGCCATTAGTAGTTTAACCTTCCTTGCTAGCATAAATCATCCATAACTATTGAATGTTATGCAGGATGACATACGAAGGGAAGCTCAAACCATGAGTTTAATAGACCACCCTAATGTTATCAGGGCCTATAGTTCTTTTGTTGTTGATCATAGCCTTTGGGTTGTTATGCCTTTCATGGCAGAAGGTTCTTGCTTGCACTTGATGAAGATAGCTTATCCGGAAGGATTTGAAGAAGCCGTTATTGGTTCTGTTCTTAAGGAGACACTTAAGGCTGTGGAGTATCTACATCGACATGGTCACATTCATCGTGATGTGAAGGTGGCTTTAAATTTCTTTCTAGCATGATTTTGTTGATCAACATTTGAAATTAGAAAATTGAAATAAGAGTGATTTCCTAACGCCCAGTGCTGTTTGTAGGCTGGAAATATCCTTCTTGATAGTGATGGTGGGGTTAAGCTTGCAGACTTTGGAGTGACAGCTTGCATGTTTGATAGGGGTGACAGGCAACGTTCGAGAAATACATTTGTTGGGACCCCATGTTGGTAGGGCATAGTTTTTCTCATTCCCTCTTATAACATAGCCCCACCTTGGAAGCTTTTGGCTTTGTAAACTTTACTATAGACAAGCAGTATTTCAAAAAGCGCTAGGCGGTACCTAGGCGGTTGGGGGCGGTCTAGGCCGCCCAGCGCCTAGGCGGGCGCCTAGAACCTGGGCGGCCCAACAGAATTTTTTTTTTTTTGGTTTTTCTCTCTCTAAAATAGGCTCTAATGGGTTTTTTTTTTGGGGGTTTTCTAATGGGTTTTAGGTTTCATTTAGTATTAAAAAAATGACCCAAAAATACCCTCAACGAGGGGCATTTCCGCCCCTGGGTGGGGTGTAGGCCCTGGGCGGCTGCCTAGGTGGGTTCAGGTAGCTGCCTCGGCGAGTTCTCAGGCGCCTAGGGATATCCGCTTTTTTTGGGCACTTAATCCTGGGCGATGCACCCAGGCCCCCAGAACCGCCTAGGTGCTGGGCGGTCCGCTTTTTGAAACACTGTAGAGAAGTTTACTATATTCCAATGGATTACGGAAAATCATAGTTTATTGAGGAGTGCATGGTCCAATTAAATAATGAATGGTGATGGAGAGAGAGTGGGATCCATCGAATTAGGACTCAACTCCAATGGTGGGTTCATCTCTCTCTCTCTCTCTCTTTTTCTCTCCCTCCCTCCCACCCTCCCTCCCTCCCTCCCTCCCTCCCTCTTCCATTATCATCCATAATATAATTAGATGGTGATGACCCCAATGGAATATCGTTTTCCATAATTCCATAGTCCATTGGTTTATTGTATAGTTCACATTTTAGTATTTGTTGTCTGATAATTTAACTTACTGTTTGTTTAGGATGGCACCTGAGGTTTTGCAACCAGGTAGTGGATATAATTTCAAGTAAGTATGATTCATTATGTCTGGCATAATCTTACGTAACTTTTACCAAATGAAATCTAGAATGGTCAGTAGCTATCATCCTCATAAATATCTTGTCTTCATGGAGATGACATGTTGATTCTGTGCTCCATGTCATACTATTCAGTCTAATTGCTTCATCTGAAGAAAAAATTCATTAGTCTTTGATATCTGGTTTTGTTATGTTTTATATGTTTACTGTGGTTTCTAAATCAGTAAACAACTTAACTGAAACCTAGAAATACTTGCTCATTGTAATATCAGGATCCAGGATAACCATAGCTTATTTTCCACTTTGTAAACCTTTCTTTCCAAGAAGCATTTTTGTAATTCATGTAAATCCTATTTTTTGGGCATCCTTTTATTCCATGCAAAACACTATGAGTAAAATGTCAGGTTGAAAGCCACTAGCATATTGAAAGCTTCAAATATCATGAATAGTCATGTTGATGCTATAGACATGCAATTGTTTGAGCTACAAATTTGCCAGTATCGTCTATATCACTATTATGTTTTATTTGTTGTTATCATCAAAGCCTGTCTGAAGATAGATTTTGAAATGATTTATAATGCTTTGTTTTACTATTTTGCGGTGAAAAGCTTTGTTCTTCTGCTTATGAAATGTCATGTGGCCAAATTCAATGCACGTCATCATCATTTTTCTTATTTGCATTATTGCTACAGAGCTGACATTTGGTCATTTGGAATAACTGCATTGGAGTTGGCACATGGGCATGCTCCCTTCTCAAAGTATCCTCCAATGAAGGTAAAACTTTTGTTGCTCATGAAGAATGGAAAGTTGATTGTCTTAGATAATTAATCTTGAGAATCCTTTTACTAAATGATCATGTTCATTTCATAAGTCGTATTTCAATATTGGATGTTTCGAAACAAAGCAAGCGTTCAATACAGAAACTCATTATAGTGCTGTTTTCCATATTTTAACTTTTGGTTGCTGTTTGCCTTAGGTTCTTCTGATGACCATCCAAAGTGCTCCTCCTGGACTTGATTATGATAGAGACAAAAGATTCTCAAAGGTGTCACTTGTCCTTATGCCTACTGACAATTATTCCAAGATTTAGGTTGCTGATAGATAAGATAATGTTGGCTATGGAATTAATGAATTCGTTTGTTACCAACAATTTTGAACAAAACTTTATTTGCAAGACTTTCATACTGAAAGATTGTTCCTGATTTAATTTACTAATTAAAAGAGTTCCAGTTGTGAGCAGTCTTTTAAAGAAATGGTTGCCATGTGCTTGGTGAAAGATCCAATGAAGAGGCCAACAGCGGAAAAGCTATTAAAGCATTCCTTTTTTAAACATGCAAAGCCTCCAGAGGCAACAGTGCCAGGTCTTCTAGTTAACTTGCCGCCACTATGGGAACGTGTCAAAGCTCTCCAGGTTGGCATACGCTTCTTTGCATTAACAATCTCATGAAGTGCTGCCTGTCTCTTTGAGAATACACTCACTACCTGCTATTGTATTGATTAGAGCCCAAAATTGCATTTATGATAGAATGATTCCTTTTTATGATACAGCTTAAGGATGCTGCACAGTTAGCATTAAAGAAGATGCCTTCAGCGGAAGAAGAAGCATTGTCACAGGTTCGGTGCTTGTCCTGATTCTCTTTATGTTTGTTGCATTTGATACTTTAGATTGCGAGGGCCACCAAGTTTTCCGAGGGCTAAGATCGATTGCTCGATGAATCATCAGCACCATCCTTTTTCTGAATAAGGTTCATCGATGGATTGAAAAACCAGCTCCATAGCATTTCCTTTTAAAGGAAAAATATTGAACCGGTTAACCATTTTGTGGCAGTAATTCTAGCTAGCATTGGATAAATGACTCATTCTGACATCACTGTTTACAGAAGTGAGAAAAGTGAATAGCTTTTATTTCATGATGAAATCTTTTAGTTTGCATTAGGGAACTAACCACATCAGATAGAAAACACAAGCCGCAGTTAAAAAATCAAAAAACAGGCAGGCAGAAACCACAGTTAAGAGTGTTAGCAAGTCAGCGAATGACATGTTCCAGCCAATTCGCCTCAGGTCACTACCAAGTTTCAGGAGACCTTATAGGACTGGAAATTTGTCATATCTTAACTCCAAAATAAAATGAAGAAGGTCCTCTCTATTTTTATTTGTATTCTGGTCTCCCCTAATTCAATTGAATGAAGACTTGGTGTGCTTCTAGTAATCTTGCAGAAATGGTCTGATTATTTGGTTGTTATGTTCTTTATGCCAGGATGAGTATAAGCGAGGTGTAAGTGCATGGAATTTTGATGTTGAGGATTTGAAATCCCAAGCTGCACTGGTATGATAAAGCTGTCTTCTTTACATGCTTTCCATGTGAAATTATACCATCGTCCAGTGTACTCCAAAGCTTCAAGCTACATCCACTGTCCATTCCCTAGGATGGGTGGTTGGAGATAAATTTCCCCAGTGAATGTCTCTATGAGTCCCACTCCAGTTGTTCTCCAGTTACTATGAACATGTTGGATGTAGTCCTGGAGTAACATATATTATTAGGACTATAATATGCTTTCCTTTGTTCTATTCATGTTTCAGAAGTGTAGCTTGAGCAAGTACTTATTTAATTTCTATCCATTTTTGAACTCTTGTACTTTGTCATTGAGATATAATTTCCTTGCTTTTCTTTTTATAATAGGTTCAGGATGATGATGATCCCTCAGTTTTGAAGGAAGAAGACGAAGATTTAGGACCACTTGTAAATGATAGGGTTTGATGGCTTCTCTTGCATATGAGAGAGAGAGAGAGAGCGAGAGAGAGAGAGAGAGAGAGAGCTCAATTTTAGACGTTCAAGCTTTGAATGACTTGTATATTTTCATAGGTCTTCTCTGTATCTAAATCTGGCGCGGGGAAGTCAATATCAACCAATGACCTTTATTGCAAGTATGTTCATGCAGCATATGTCATCTTGGTTTGTTTGTTGGATTCTGCACTTTGATATTATAATTCTGTGTTTACTTTATTAGCTACTATTCATTTGGAGGTTTTACCTTCTCTTTTATTATGTGAATCATCATTATTGGTTAAGTCCTCTCTTGGTTAATTTAATAGTCTTCTGATATGCTTGTATATTATGATACTATGGCCCATGTTTTCTTCTGATAATATGTAAGATTAGTGTGTTCCCGATGATCAGTGTTTCAAAAAAGTTAGGCAGCACCTAGGCGGCCCAATAGAAAGAAAAATGTCTCTATAGTATAACATTATAAGTATAACTGTATAACAAATAAGAGTTAGGGATTTAGGGCACATCAAATGTATAGTACACAAGGCCACATAGCACACACTCCTCCATACACCATAAGTCTATAGTTTGATAGTCCACTAAATCTAATATCATTGGGTGATGCTTAGATCAATTTCTTGTAAATGGAAATCACCAAAACTAGTTTTTTGGGGTTTCTGTCTCTCTCTCTAAAGTAGGCTCTAATGGAGTTTAGGTTTAAAATGAACTTAAAACCTACGATTTTGCCCCTTTAGTATTAAAAAAAAGACCAAAAAATGCTCTCAACGAGGCGCATTTCTGCCCCTAGGAGGGGCGTAGGTCCTGGGTGCTTGCTTAGGTGGGTGCCTAGGTGGGCGCCTAGGGACAACCCGCCTAATTTGGCCGCCTAGGCTTGGGCGAGGCTGTCAGGCCTTTTGGATTGCCTAGGCGCTGGGCGGTCCACTTTTTAAAACACTGCAGATGATAAAAGAAGTGACAAGAAAAGATTTTTCCTTGCTTTCAATATTTAAGTCTTAGTTCGCATGATGGAAATTTTAGTTTTTCTTTAAGTTGTACATTTTGAATGCTATGTTCTTGGAATACTTTTCATTCTCTTAACTTTCAGGCTCCAATGCTGAATACTTTTGTTTCTTCAATGGTTGAAAAAGTCTCAGAAGGATAGATCATAGTTGTTGGAAATGCTTGAGATTTTGAATCAATTTAGGAATTGGAATCGCAGATTTGCGAGTGGTTGGAAGAATCATGTTGTCGGAATTGCTGTCCATAAGTGGGGAATTGCAGGAAATGAAATTCATACTTTATTGGAATTGAGTTTTGAAGTTTCGACCCAAATGGAATGGATATTCCCACTTCTATGGAATCGAGTTTCAACCCAAACGGAATCAAGATTCCTAGCTTTTAGACTCAAGTTTCAGACTATTTGGAATTGAGATTCATACCAAGTAAGAATCTAGTTTAATTCCACTTGGAATCGAGATCCCTACATCTATGGGATCGTACATCCAACAAATTAGAACTACATCAAAAATCATAAGGAAATTTGTTTCATGGGGCAAAAAGTCAAGGTTGTGGAGTAATCTTATGCAAGAATTCCTTTTGGAATCGATGTATTTTGCAAAAATTCCTATTGGAATCGATGTATTGGGTATTGCTTAGCCATGGTTCCCCTAGTATTGGAATCGAGATCCTCAAAGGTCATAAAGACCTGAAAAAGAGTTCTTCTGGTATTGAGAATGATATATTGAGCTCTAATCACAGTATCAGAATTAAGATCAAGTGGCCGTAATACAATTAGCAGACACTCCAATAGGGAATTTGTGATAGTATTTACAACAAATATTATCTCATGTATACTTGAAACTGAGATTTTGATTACTTAAAACTGAGATTTTGATTTCATTGTATAGTTCAAAATGGGAATATGTTTATGCCATTGTGTTATTCTGTCTTGCAATCCGAATTGAACCTAAATCTCTTTCCCATCATTCTTAAAAAATAGAAGCCAGTTGTTCTCAAAAAAAAAAAAAAAAAAAAAAAAGAATGCAGCCAGTTCTAGCTCTATTAGAAGTGTAATCCAAACTGATCCCAATTATCTTTAAAAAATAGCTACCAAGTTCTAGCACTTATAGAAAAGCATTTGTGTAAGAATCCCTAAACCTTATTTTCAAAATATACGTGATAAAATAAAAGTGAGTACATTTAATGAGAAAGCAAATAAAATAATATTTTTTGTTGACATTCACATTGTGTTGTAGGGTTCCTGGAACAATTGCTAAGTCTAAACATCATAAGCACACTCATGGAGAGAGGGTGATAGAGATTTTAACACTAGAAGAGAGTACATAATTACATGTAATAAAAAATATACTGCTTTGAAATCTGGGTTGCACAAAAATTAAATCGATATTAAAAAAATGTGGAATCAAGATCAAACAAATGTGGAATTGAGATTCCTGATTTTAAATAGAGGGTTTCCATGAAGATTCCTTGACGGAATCACGGAGTCGGGGTTCTGAAGCGGAATCGCCACCTGGGGTGAGAGATTCTGGTAGTTGTGCGATAGACACATCATGTTGAAAGGTTTTGAATCTACAGTTTCACTTGTCTCTTAATTGAGCCTTTTATGTTGCAAGTTTAAGCATGTCATATTTTTTATTAAGCTATCATTATAGTACTTTGGATATTAGGATACCCATTCTATGTTTGTAATAAGATTCTTTTAGTATTCCCGCTAATTAACATCTTTCTTTTACTTATAGAGGAAATATCGATGGAGCTGGATGTCTAGATAGCAGGTGCTTTGGTGCAAGGGAGGAAAATTCAGAATCAGAGTCGCCTGCAGCTGAAAATTTGGAGCAAAGAGATGGTCGTGAAAATGGGTCAATAAATGATCCTATTCATTCTCTCTCAAAAAGGGATCCTGAACAAAGCAACTCTCGGAATCAATTATTCAAGCACCGCCAAACTCACAGTGGGCCTCTGATGCCCATTCGGGTATTAAGCATGCCCTCTTCAGAGAGGGGCCGCTTCTCTGAGAGGTGAAGATCTTGTTTCACGCGAATCCCTTGATTTATGGTTGGGAAACTATATTGTAATCCAATAAGAGTTTAGTTTATGGTACTCCAAAGGTGCATCAAACATTCGTTCCTTATGATGCACAAGTGGAGATTATGGGGCTATTGTCGTGGTGGCCTCCACATCTTCATTGTCCATGTGGAAAGATAGCGGATGCCCTTGACGTACCATGTACCATTCTCATTGGATTATGGTATTATTGCCTTTAAGTAATGGGCCTTTATGGTTTTAATGTTGGATATAGTTTCAATGCCCTTTAGGTTTCCGAACACCTAGAGGTCACTACTTGCTACAAATTTTATCATCTCATCATTGAGTTTCGAGATCCACAATGAAAAGTTGAATCACCTATCTTATGGAACTTGAGACGACAAAGCTTTGATGCACTTGGTAACTGCAAATGAATTAGGGGAATATTCCATGTAATTTTATGAACCATTGAAAACAATAATCCACTTGGGTCATCATTGTCCAATGAATGATAGACGATGGTGGAAAAAGAATGAGACCCACTAGATCTGACATGCCTCCTATAGTGGGTCCCACTCTCTCGTTATCACTACCCCTGGATTTCGTTTGATGGTGATGACCACATTTAACTAAGGTTTTACAATGGTCCAATAGATAATACCGTACTTTCCCATTGACTTACGTTTTGGGTGCCGTGAAATCATTTGGTACCATCTTCTTTTTTGTAAATTAACCTCCTACGGAAAAAGTAAAGTAATTAAGCAGTACATGAAGAAAGAAACAAGGTAAAGAGATGCCAGAGACCACAGTGACATCTCAAGATTTGAGGAGCACCCTCCATTTATTTATTTATTTATTTATTTATTTTGTGATTGGTGACTGTATCCTTAACAAATATTAGGTCGCATGTGATCAAACTATTTGCCAATATGTCCATCTCTACATTTACATCCCTTGGTGCAAGTTAGAAACTTTTGTCACCCTATGAATAACAAATGTCCTCAAAGAAAGCTGATAACTACCAACGGAAGGGTGCCAACTATGATATCATCTGATAACAGTGAGGCAATTGCCTTCTATAACCATATCATCATCCCTTAGAGGTATACAAAGCTTGAGGCGCATGAGTAATGCTTTGGCCTCATCTAGGGAAGAGTTACAAAAGGAAATCATTCATAAGTAAGACACGAATGAGGATCCCTCAACATCTTTAGGGGATATTCCAAAGCCACCCAGCCCCAACTGTTTCTTTCCTCTGGATGGTCATTCAACAAAGTTTGATTTACAAGTATGTGTGTCATAAACAGACCTCCCAGCCCTAAGTTGCATCATGAACATCCTTCAATTTTTTGTGTAGTGCATCTAGAGGTTGTCACCAGCGATCTAGTTGGACCTAACGTAGTGGTAGGTGATGTACGTGCCATGAATTTCCTCTCTCATAGGGTCTTATCTCCCTAAGCTCAATTCCAGTCTAGCCTGCATAAATCCTGAACCCAACCCTCTCTGTCCATGGGCTGCCTTCATAGTCCAAGCAGCCCAAAAGATATTTGTATTATGTTAGTTTTGAACTGACCTGTAGCTGTAGTATTGGCTCTTTGAACCAACTTAAACAGAGTTTAGGGTGTTCAGTTTCAAATCCTGAAATTTTTTTGATTATGTGGCTGATCAACACAAAAGTTGTTTGGATCAATCGTTTTGCTTAATCAATGAGTTTGGGCAATTTGAACTCGTTCAAACTCAAATTTTGCATCTAAAATTCATTGAAACAAATAGGAAGACCAAAATACCCTTGGCAGCTTTTCACTACAGTTATTCCAGTGGTAACTGATTTTCCCTATGGTTATGCTACCAAATCCCACCAGCTCTGTAGTTGTTATTTTTGACATTGTGACACATATCGTCCTTTCTAACCACTCCCATCTGCTCCACTATAGCTATGTTAGATGAACAAAGAATTCCATCTCTAAATATCCCATTTTAAAATTATAAAGTTGGAAGAAATTTCTATCAAAGAGGTGAACTCTGCTCCCGCAAGTGTTCACTGCTGTCAAGAAATCGAGATTTCTTAGTGATTTCTCTACCACTTTCTGGGAAACTTATTTCGCTGTGATGCTCAACTGATTACCTATCAGTTTCTGCCAAAAGGCATATCACTAATGGGCTCTGTAGTCCCTCGAAGGCTCTCATGACAGTGTAACTAGAGTTTTTTAACAAGCGTTTCACATGGCCCAATTTTATCCTATGACTGTCTTTGCCCACTAGTCAATTGCATCACTGAGAGATTTTGTGTTGGGGGCATTTATTATTTTGCAGATAGTTGGAGCATCCTGTGACTGGATCTAGTCAAAGTGCAATCAACTTGTTTCCAAAAATTGAGCTTTCCCTATTATGTGTTTGTTATTTTGCAAATAAGAGATCCTAGTGCAACTCTAACAGTCACTATTTGATTGACATTGGTTACCAAGAGGGGTTTGCTCGGGAGCTATGTTTTAGAAAACTGATTCTGGGGGATCGTCCACCCATCGATGCTGATTCGGGTTGTCCAGATTGGCCCGATCGGTACTGCCCCCCCCCCCCCCCCCCAAAAAAAAATACAAAAACGAAAAGAAAAGAAAAAAGAAAATGAAGATATTATATATAATATAGGTTTTATGTCACGTGAAACAACTGAGTTGACGTTTGGGAGTGACCAAATGTTGGAAGTTTCATTCCTACTAAAGCACCTTCTTTTTGCTACGGTTAAAAAAGACTGTTAAAGTGAGAAAACAAATGATAGAAAAAGAAATTTTTTTTAAAGAAACGCAAATGCTGGTACATTGGAATAAGTTGCTGGGAGGAATCGAACCTCCAACCATGCATTGAAAGGCATGTAATCCAGCCAGCTGGGAAAAGTATAAGATTTAGACATTATATTATATGAATGAACTGAATCGCAGATTCTGACTGTAAATGGCACAGTGACCAGCAATTCCCAATCCGGTTCGGTTAATTTTCGAACGCTACTCCCAAGTGTTTCACTCCGTTGAGATGTTATCTGTTTTAACCTCAGTTATGGCTTGGAATTCAAACATTGGATTGTAATAAAGCCTTTTAGGCTATTAGAAGATCATTGAGCATCATTCTCAATAAGGCCCGGCCCAGCCCTCCAGCCCTTAAAAAAGTAGGGCTTGGGCCAGTTCATGGTCCAAGGGCTGGGCCAGGCCCTCTTTTTTTTTTTTATTGTCCTCATTCGGCCCTAACAGGGCCAGGATGGGCTTGGGCCGGTGCTATGGGGATAAGGGCCGGGCCTGGCCTGGCCTGGCCCGTTGCCACCCTTAATTCTCAAGGATCAATGGCAATTTCGGGAAGTTTCTAAAATGCAAAGACTGATCATGAATTTTGGTCGTGATTTACTAAAAATCTCAGTTTTGGCTGCTATTTCACTAATTTGCACTTGCTTGGACCACATTTTGACTAGAAACTCATTCCTAGTTAGTGGCGAAGTAAGTTCTCTGTGTTTGACCTTAAAGATTGTGCTGAACAAGCTCTTGCTGTGGCTACATTTAGGAGGGCAAATTCTTGCCCATTTTTAAGGGAATTCATTCTTTATTAACATGGTTGCACTGGGCATTGGAGATTATATTTTTAATCTTGTTTTAAGGCTTTAAAGGACCCTAAAGAGAACAATCTTGAAGTATTAGGCATTCATTAATGTCTTTGAATGCATTGAATTTCATGAACGAAGACCTAGCATATGTTTGATGGGGCGAATTTCAAATGATAGCAGCTGAAGGTTTTGTTCCTGCAGACCACCCTTAGGGTGGCCTAATACCCAGGCAATCATGTCCGCCTCTAGAAACATCCCCATTGGAGTTGATGTTAAATGATGAATCTACTGATATGAGGAATCTACTGATATGTCAGCTGAACCTTAGGTAGACTCCTTGACTTCCCACGCTTACACTCAATAGCAGCTCAGGCCCAGGCCTAGTCATCCTCAGACACTGAGAAAGTATGGGTCAAATGCATTGTGGATGAAAATATCTGTACAGGGCATCTTTTGAATGCCCCAACTGATCCTCTCTTCAACTTTTACTCAGGCATGCCCTCAGCTAAGTAATTGTGGAAAGCCTGAGAGCATAATATAAGTCATAGCATGCAGTAGGAAGAAGATCTAGGTTGACTAGTACTTGGACTTCAAGATCTTCTGTGACAAGCTAGTTCTCACCCAAATGCATGAACTGTAGATAATTGTCAACAAGATAATCTTGGGTGGCATGCAACTGGATGAAGCCTTCCAGGTAGCAATCATAATTGCTAAACTGCCACCAACCTAGAAGGACTACCTAAATATCTTGGAGTACAAACACAAGGGCATGACCCTCAAATAGCTCCTGAGGCACCTCCATCTAGAGAATGAGACTCAACTCCGAGATTTGGAAGAGGAGGATAGATCTGATCTGGTGGCTGGGGCCAACATTGTGGAAGGACCAACAAGGAAAAAGTAGAAGCACAAGCAGGAGGAACCAAGATCCCTGAGCATAAGATCAAGAAGAAGACCAACAAAGGCCCTTAAGGCAAGGGATAGCAAAAGCAAGTCATATCGTACTTCTGTGCCAAGGTGGGCCACTTCATGAACTAGTCCGGGTTTACATAAGAATCAGCTTAGTCAAGTGATTGCGCCAAGAAGTTTGTGGCTATTGTGTCAGAGATTTGTATAATCTAAGGGATGAGATTGGTGGGTAGATTCAAGGGCCACCAACATTTCTCCAACAACAAAAGCATGTTTAAGAACTATGAAATGGTTTGGGATGGTCCTATATCATACATGAGAAATTCCTCGTGTTAAAGCACTAGGTTAAGGATAATCGATCTTCGGTTCATCATTGATCTCCAAAATATCTATCATGCCCCCATGAGCTGGGAGAACCCGGTATCAGCATATCTCTGCAAGAAGCATGGTTCTAGGCTTGTTTTTTGAATCCAACAAGTATCATATTATCGAAGAAATGTCTGCCTGTCAAGGTTATGCTTATAATTTGTACCAAGTCTTATTTGTATATGTTTAACGCTGTTAGTTCATGGCATAGATTAGGTCGTGTTAATTTTCATGCATCTTAAGAATTGAGTACCTATTTTTGATTCCCAAATTTGGTGACAACGATTGTGCTCTGTATGATGTATGTGTACAATCTAAGATCACAAGAAAGCCCTTGCCTGTAGTGGCATGAAATTTTGTGTTACTTGAATTGATTTGTAGTGACTTCTGTGACTTTTGGGACGTACAAACATGGGGGGACAGGAAGTACTTCATTACTTCCATAGGTGATTTTTTCAAATATACTTATATGCATTTAATGAGAACAAATGATGAAGCTTCTGAGAAATTTTAGATTTATACAATTGAAGTTAAAAAAAAATTGGATTTGGAAATAAAAGTGCATTGAAGTGACAGGTGGCGACCGCAGGTCTTAACAATTCACATGGTTCTATGAAGAGAATGATACCATTCACCAAGTTGCTGCCCCATATACACTACAACAGAATGCTGTTGCTGAAAGGAAGAAGCATATATTTGTGACTATGGTTAAGGGCGTGCTCATCAAGTCCAAGCTTCTTTCTAGTTTGTGGTGAGAGGTTTTATTGTTTACATGCTTCATTTTGATCCGGTACCATGTTTTCTCACTATAATGTTACACCTTGAAGAACTCTGAATGTGTGCCACCATGATGAACTTCGGATGGGTAGGGAACGTTGTATAGAGTTTGTCAAGGTTTGGGGATGTCTTGCTCATGCGAGATTACCTGACCCGAAGAGGCCCAAGTTAGGTCCTAAGACTTCGATGTATTTTTTGTAGAGTTTGTTGTTAAAAATAGGGCCTATAGATATGTGATTGTGTAATTTAGGGATGCAGAATTTTTTGGGCGAGATGGATCACATCATTTCAGTCACTAACTCCGAGCTCATCAACGGTTGGTCATATCACTTATTTCTCGAGTTCAACGGCAATCTTTGGACCAAAAACCATGAATTGTTCGAATATGACTCTGATGCGGAAATGTTTTTCATAGTAGACAAGATAATGAATATGAAAGTAGCATGTGGTACAGAATCATGAGGATCATAATAGTCCTGAAGACCAAGAACCTAGGAGAAGAGAGCCAGGTGGCATCCTTTGGTCCTGACTTTTAAACTTTTCTCCTCAAAGAAACTACTACCTTCCAAGGAGCCATGATATTATGGGATGCACCCTTTTGGAAGGAAGCATTCAGCGATGAGACGGCTTCCATCTAGGCTAATGTGACTTGGAAGCTGATTCATTTCCCTCTTAGTTGTAAAGCCTTAGGTTGCAAGTGGATTTTGAAGAGGAAAATTAGGCAGGATGACAGCACTAAGAAATTCAAAGCCAATCAATAAAAAAAGGAGTTGACTTCTTTGATACCTAAGCACCAGTGCTAGAATGACTATTATGCAGTTATTGATAACCTTGGATTCTATTTACCATCTAAGACATTAACTTGATGGATTCTAAGAGTTATTCTTGAATAATGAATTAGATGAAGAGATTTGCAGGAACAACGCAAAGGGTTTCTTTGACAAGAGAAAATTGTGTGTAAACTTGTGAAGTCCCCATATTGACTAAAGCAAGCACCAAAACAATGGCATGAGAAATTCGACGAAGTCATTTTGTCTCATGAATTTACTGTTGGTGAAACTGATAGTTGTGTCTGAGCCAAAGTTTTGGAGGATGTTGCTGTGATTATATTCTTGTATGTAGCTGACATGCTTATACGTGGTAGTAGCTCAGAGTTCAATAATGGGATTGAGAGTGTAGTACTCAGAGTTGCATACCTGAGACTAAGAGTGTTCTATCTTCCGAATTTAAGACAAAGGACATGGTATTAGCTAATGTGATATTAGGGATCAAAACAGGAAATTCGATGGGTGTACTTTAACCCTGTCTCACTCTATAAGGAAAGTTCTCAAGAGGTTCACCTCTATGACAATAATCTTGCTACAACCCTAAATGATCCTCATGTTTCAATTAATAAAGAATCAGGGTACTTTGCTAGAGCAATTGGTTGCATTATGTATGCCATGTGTTACTCTCGACTTTGATGTTGTATATGCAATGGATGAACTTAGTAGATTTACCAGAAATCCAAGATCATGAGATCTCTCAGAGGAACCATAGACTATGAATCGTTGTCCTTGAAGGGTACACTTATGCAAATTGGATGTTGGATTTAGATGAATCCAGGTTTACTGGCTGATGGATCTTGACCTTTGGTGGGGGTATCGAAGCATGGGGTCCGAGAAGTAGACCTATATCATTAGATCCACAATTGAATAAGAGTTAATCACCTTGGAAGCTACTTTGAGAGGGATGGAATGGCTTGCGAATTTTTTACTAGACATACCACCTGTTTAGAAGCCTATGGTTGCAATCTCAATTTACTGTGACTGTGAAGCTGTGGTGTGCTGAGAGATGAGGAAGATTTACTAAGGTGAATCAAGGCGTTTCAGCATAAGGGACAATCAATTGAGGCAATTAGTGGAATGTGGAATAACTATTGTGATCCTTATTAGGGCTAACTAGAACTTAGTGGATGCCACCAACCACAGGCATTAGAAAGGACCAACTTTAGAATACAACTAAAAGAATGAGATCCCCACCAAAGTCGAGTCGCAAAGTGATGGGAGCCTTACCTAGTCAAGAAGGTGATCCCAATTTCTAGGTTTAAGGTGTAATATCGTCACTTTTTTGGTAATAGGAAATGACTTTCATATGATATTTTTCAAGGAAATGATTATATCCTTCCTCATTCTTGGGTTTGTGATGTACAGACTTGCAACTTGTTGAATGGTTGAGCTTAAGTTCATGAATGTATTTACCTAGATGAAGTGAGCCTGGTGGGACTATTATCCAATGGATTCACCTATGTTAGTGTGGAAGTTAGACGTTTCTCAAGGGAATGGGCCTTCTCTGGAACCCTTATGGAACTAGGATATGTTTTGTAGAGATTTAACAAATGCACTAGTAGATTAAAAAGATTATAGAGCCAGAAAGAGAGTGCATATTATATTGGAGGTCGACCTATTAAATAACATAAATCTAGGTTTGTTTTCATTCTCTAGGTTGGTGTTCTGTATAACAATACATTACAATTCAAGTCTTTAGGGCATTTTCGTTGAGGCATTGTCTTTCCTAAATCACTATTTCACTGTTTTAAGTAGCTTTGACGAAGGAGGGGTTGTTATTTTTTACTAATTTTAAAAATTGTTTGTTATTGTTTCAAACCAACCTGAACAGATTTCAGGGTGTTCTGTTTGTTCCATGAAGAATCAGGAATTATTTGTTATATGATCAGCAAAGAACTTCTTTTTGTTTTATAATATTAACTATATATATTAGTAAAAGTCATTGAGTACAATGAGCTTGAAGAGAGAGAAGCGAGGAGGGGAGTGACTATCCACACTTGGATATCATAAGTACAAAGAACCCCTCTAGGAAAGGGGGGTGAGAGGGAAAGAGGGCAAAAAACAAAAGACTTCTTTTTAAGGGTTACAATTTTAGAACAAGAGCAACCAAGATAAAGAACCCTTTAAGGAAAGGGGGGTGAGAGGGAAGAGAACAAAAAACAAAAGACTTCTTTTTAAGGGTTGCAATTTTAGAACAAGAGCAACCAAAAAAATGAAACTGATCCAAAAATCACGCCTACATTCCATCATGGGTTGCTGCCTCCTTAGCCAGAGCGTCGGCTGCCTGGTTGGCCTCCCTCTAAATATGCTTCCATGAGACACTCGTACCCCTGCATAAGTGATAAATCTCATAAACAATGTGAGCTAGAACCCTAAGAAGGAAGGATTTGTTGGTCCAAGCTGTAACATTCTTGGAGTCACCCTCGATAATAATTGAGGGAATACAGTGAAGATGAATGAGTTTGAGTCCCTCAAGGAGTGCCATGGCCTTAGCTTCCATAGAGTCAGTGTGGCCAATATTCTTGGACAAGGCGGCTCCCAAGTGATCTCTAAGTACAACTCCTACTCCCGTAGGCCTTGGGTTTCCTGAGGAGCACCCATCAAAGTTCAATTTATGTTGGCCCAGGTCAGGTGATCTTCAATTTGCCTCCCACGGAATGCGCCTCTTGCAATACTGCAAAATGGTGACCTAGTTCTGGTGGAAGGTTGCGAGAGGGACCCCTTTGAAGCAAAGAACTTTGTTTGTATCAATCTTTCTTATTATCAATGACTTGAGGCAATTTTGAACTTGTCCTATCTAAATTCATTGAGGTAGAAAGATCAAAACACTGCCGACTTCTTTTCTTTGTTGTCATGAGGGGCAACCAATTTTCATTGTGGTGTGCTGACTTAGGCCACCAACTTTGTACTTTTAGTCTTTTGAGATTGTGACATTCATCCTTTCCGAACACACACCTGCTCAACTACAGTTGTAGTAGATCAACAATGAATTTGATCTAAGTAAAAAATGTTAGTTGTTAGGATTAGAATAGGGATTAGGAGCGGAATTGGAGCAAGAGACCATGAAAGGCCAGAAGAGCCCTATGGTTGGGAGCATCATACGTATAATGTATATCTTACGAATCATGATCATCAAATGTTAGGGATCTCGATCCTAACCTTTCAAGGATCTTGATCCCGACCTTTGGAATCTCAACCCAACAAACTTGCTTCCACCCTTAAGGAGTATATGTAGTCCAGGATGGATATATACATATACATATATATATATATATACTATTGCAATAAGGTGCCCCTCAAAACTATTCCGAAATTGTAATTTCGGAGCTGCAAAGTCTTGTGATGATATGAAAATTTATTGTTACTCCCATTTATGAAATTTAAAGTTTCAGAAATGGTGACGATCAAGAAGATCTATGAACACTTGAAAATCTTGAAAATAGCAGTCTAGATAATGTGATAGAAGATGAACTATTTTTTTGACTAAAAACCATATTTTGTTTTGATATCTATGAATATCGCGGTCGAGATCGATTTGAGGGTTTTACAACATAGGAAAAACCTTCCGAGTGGATTTTTTGGGTGCACCTTACTGGTACAGTATAAGGTTGACACCTTATGTAAACTTTTTCATATATATATAATGATTTCTTTATTTGCAGTCAGCAAGCTCTGCAATTACATTGACCGTTTAGTTGCATTGCTAATTGGCTATAAATAAAGTAAATCATCAGTTTAGTTGATATCTTGGTCTTTAAGTTGGGGATCGTCGTCTTTAAGTTGGGGATCGAGATACATTGAGATCCATTTTTTCATGATGTTGGAGCGAGATATTGTAATGGTTTGCTACCTAGGTTGGTGTCCCAGCAACTATGGTAAAAATGGTACTTTTGATTGAAGATTTGGAAGAAAATTTGATAAGAGAGGCGAAACTTTGCTTCAACGCGTATCACCATGGTTATTTGAGAAACCAAAGATTTCTTAGTGATTTCAGTATCATAGATGTTGCTTGATCGCAATGGGATATGGAATGGTTCTAGGATCGTGGTGGAATTGACGGGGTTGAGGCTTACCCAGAAGATCCCTAAGATGGGGAACGTCTCTTTTTTTTTTTTTTTAATATGTTGGATTGGGAACGATGTCCTTACAACCTCAACCATAAGGAATACGATCCATGTGTATTAGGGATTGAGTTCCTCAATTAATTAAGATCGAGTACTATAATCTTTGAAAGGGAGATCCTCTGGTTAAGATTTGAAGTTCCGAGCACAAGTTTGTGAGTTCCTCAACCGCGGGAGCGTAATAGGAAAAATGATCCAACATAGTATGGAGTGAGGGATGAATTTTATAGGAGTGAGCTCCATTTATTTGGAAAGCGGGGCCCTCGTGTGAGTTTAAATAGGGCTTCTTGGCTTTACATTGTAGATCCTAATGTTGTTGAATTAATAATATATAATCTTAAACTTTTATTAAATAAGAAACTTTAAATTATTCCATAGTTTATTATATTTATATATTAAAAGAACTAATTCATTTAGTAAATTATGACTTCCATAGTTTGTGTAGTTTGATTCTTGTAAAGTGCTAGAAGTTGTTGCCATGTTTTTCGATGCATAGGTGATAAAGTGCCCAAAACTATATATACATGAACTAATTTCTTTTTTATTATTGTTTGTTAAATAACAGATTACCCATAAGCAAGGGAGGATGAAGCATTCGTTATGGAGGATCATGGGGGCTTATTTATGTAGTGTATACAACTCTAAATTATCATAAAATATTTATTTCTTACGAAAATATATTGCCTTTAAGGAAGCACTAACACAAAATTATTGTAATCTTTACTGAGGTTATAATGTAATAGAATCTGGATGCACTATATGGTGATCCTTGTGTTGTCATGCAATAGAATCTGGGCCCCATGACTCTTGGGACTGAGAACCCTATCATTCGGAAACTAGATCCCAAAGAAGCCGGGAACTCAAACATATGATCAATGGAACTCATTCTCTTGACAAAGGGCTCAAGATCCTAAATTCCAAACAACATGATACCTGAAAGATCCCTTTCCGGGATCTTAGGATTGAGATCACAGAACATCTAGTAACTATGTTCTTTGAAATTTGTTTTTCTGTGATAATTGATTACCAATTAGGTTCAGCCATAAGGCAGATCAGTATTGGGCTCTGTAGTCCCCAGAAGTTGCATCACAGACTCAATATCAAGGGCGTTTGATAGTTTGAAGATGTGACTCTGGGTCCAGTCGACAGCAGTCAACTAGTTTTTCGCAATTCTGTGTTGATTTGCAGAGAATTGATTCTGGAGCAACTATGGCGGTATCCGTTGCAGTGACATTGGTTTCAGCGATGGTTGACTTTTGAATGTTCCACTTGGTTGAAACTTCATCTCTATACCTTGGGTCATCTGCCTGTTGAGGGACATAAACTCTGTTTTTGACCTCAGCTAAGGCTTGAAACTCTGAAATTTGAGTGTGAATAAACTTCTTAATCAGCCAAGAGATCATTGAGCATCATTCATGAGGATTGGCTGCATGTTTTAGAAGTTTCAGAAACACAAAGGCTCATCACGATTTTGGCCACAGTTAATTAAGTTAAAATCAGTTACGATCGCTGTTTCACAGACATGCGTGGGCCTCAATTTGACTTGAATCCAGTGATTGAAAAGTCGTCGAGTCAAATCGGAGTCGCCTGGTTCGACACGGTTTTTGGACACCCCGTGTCGGTTCACGTAAAAGAAGCAGAAGCGCCCATGTCTAGAGAGAGTCGCCGAGTTTTAAGCGAAAACACGCCTGTGCTACAGTAACACGGGTGGTTTCAACGGGTTCACTAACAATTTCAACTGGTTCTCGCATGTCACACGTCATCACTTCCCAACTTCCCATCCTCATCATTAAAAATGTACCCATGTTGGAGCCACGTCATCACTGCCCATGGAAAGCATTGGTCATGTCTCTCTCACGCGTTGAATTTTCTTACCATTCTAATGCATTCTCTACCTTTTAGAGGTAGATTTACTTCTCAATGAGAACGATGTGGTTCAGTTTCCCCTTGCGAACGCTTATTGACATAAAAATTGTAGCGTATATCTTATACTTTGCAAAATACTAGGATATATGATATGTATTTATTTTTGCTTTTTATTTTTTTCTGAATTTTGACATTGTTAGTTTGTATTATTAGGTGAAAATCTTTTCTTGAATAATTTTATAATGTCATAATATTCACATTTATAAGGGAATTTATTTTAATTTTTATCGTACGATATGGAAGTGTTTTTTAATATTTTTCGAATCATAGTTGTTATAATATTATAAATAATAATTGTACATTGATAATCAAATCTTGTATTTTGTTTATTAATTTTTTTTGTGTTATAAAGTATTATAATGTATTATTTTTGTTCTTTGTATTATTAATTTATTGTAGTCCATATATGATTATATATTTCATCCATGATAATTCAATGTTTCTTCTTTTGTGTGATATAAATTTAAGGGTTAACAGTAATTCGTACAGGGAAATAACATCTCAATATTCGCATATTGATGCAAAAAAATGAAAATTCTTAATGGAGTCCCATTTCTTATTGGATTCCTAAAAAACAACATTTATAATGAATTTTAATAATTTTTTTGGACTTTTTTAAGGCTTAATCCAACCGATTCGTTCGATTCTTGATCCGAATCGCCGATTCATCGATCCGGATGGGTTTTTGGGATGCTCGATCCGGGGCACCGATCCGTTTTTTAAACGACTGCTTGAATTTCATTCCTATTTAGCGGCAGAGTAAGTTCTCTACATTTAATCTTGAAGACTGTGCTAAACTAGCTTTTGCTACTGTTAAATACAAACTAGGCGAATTCTTACTGCAGTTGACGGATGTCAAGCTCTATTTTAATTGGTTAAGACTGTGCATTGGATGTCATATTTGTAATCTTCTATTAAGGCTTCAAAGGATCCCTGAAGATGGCTATTATGCCTTTTTTTTTTTTGGTGAGTCAGTGGGGAGAGGGCCCCTACCTATAGTAGGAACTGAGCCTAGGATGTAGCATTGCAAATCGTCAAGCACTAACCAATTAAGCCCAGGCTCTTTCCCTACAACTATTATGCCTTGAGCATGAAATTCGCACATCGGCCATAACAAATAGCCTTCCATTTGGAATGGCCCAAAAGTCCCACCAAGACAAGCAAGAAACAGAGGCTGGTTTACCCTAACTGAAGCCAAGAGATCCATGATGTAAACCCAAATATATGAGCAACAGAGGAGATGAGGCAACAGATGATCCAGAGGCTTGCAGTCCTGGCTCATGATACACATATCAGGCATGAGCATTCCCTTCCTCTAAGGTTGATTCATAGTCAGGATGCTCTCTCTACAGTAAGTCTTCCAAAAGCAATGACTTGGCTGTAGACTGGAATACTCTGAACCAATCTACAAGTGGCTGAAGATTTCGATTCACCCCTGAGAACTCTATAGAAAGGCCTAGTTGTGAAGATTCCTCAGCTTTGCAGAGTCCATTCCTTCTATCAATGCCACATATCAGTGTGTAAATCTCTTCCAGCCCTCTTATAATGGCCTGGCAGTCATCCCTTTTATCATCCTTATGGTCTCTCCTGGTTTTAGGATCCCAAAATATTCTACCCTCCACACTAAGTGAAATACAACAAACTAGTCTGAGATCCATATCCAACCCTATAAACAAAAGTGGGTTGAGTTCCTATCCAAGCCACACAACATGCTGTTATCACATGCATGTTCTGGGATCTCTTTGAGTTCCTATCCAAGCCACACAACATGCTATTATCACACTCATGTGCTGGGATCTCTTCACCTAGGTGCTGATTATGTCCAGAATCTCTCTCCTGCATTTTGGGAAACGGATAGAGGTGGAAAAAGCTCGGGTCAGGTTCGGGTCGACTCCGACCCAGACCCAACCCGACTAAGGTTCAAGTGACTTGGAACCAAACCCGGGTCGGGTCCAAGTCATTTGGACCCAGACCTGGGTCTAGAAATTAAAAAAACTATATTTAATTTATATATTGTATAATATATGTTTTGTATATTTATATATTTTATATTGGGTCAGTCAATAGTGTCATGCCAGACCCGACCAGGGTTGGGTCCAAGTCATCTGGACTTGGACCTGACCTGCCGGGTCCAAAAGAGGGACCTGGACCCCGCCCTAGTTCAAGTCGACCCAACCTTATTGCCAACCCCAAAAAGGGAATCTTCAAAGGACCTCGATTTTTAAATTTCTGGATCTCGATCCCATATGTTAGGGTATGTTTGATAACAGATGATTATGAACATTCATGATTTTGGAAATCTGTATAAAAGCATTGTTACTTTTCACGGATCTTAATTATATTATATCTTGATCATTGATTTTTTGGGTCTATTTGACAATTCACCAGCTATTTTGAGATCCACTCTCATTATATTACTCTTATCAACAGGAACTCGTTTGGATCAGCTTTCAGCTCCTCTCTCATGAGCTTTTTCTCTCTCTGATTGAAAGTCTTCATGGCCTGTAGGTCATGTGCTCATTCACCGAAACTTCTACCAAACAAAGCATCAGCCTCATCAAACATTAAGCCCAATCACACATTGGGAGCTTCATCAAACCTTATGGAGCCCCTCCAATGAGTCCAATTGAGCTGGATTGGTTGCAAAATCAAAGCAGTCGGGGCCTGTTCTCTTATAGGTGTAAGGGCCTTTCAGTTTTCTGAGATGAATTTTTGGAGCCCTTTTGCATCAAATCTCATAACAAAACGTCTTCAGCTGAGGTATCGGCTCAATTCCTGGTGACCCAAATTCAAGTGGCTTAGAATCTTGTGTTCTGAACGGGAGAAACATCTAGCTTGTCATTTTTTATTTGCTGATAATGTGTTCCAGCCAATACTTCCTGTGAGCCTCTTCAATGGTCAAAGGGGCATCATCTCTCTATTCTTGAACACGCGTTAATGAAGCTTCTTTTGCTGCTTGTCGCCTTTCAAGCATTTGTTTTGCTTCTGCGGAATGCTTTGTTATCTTCATAAGTCAAAACCCCAAAATCCAATTTTAGAGAGAGAGAGGAGAGCCAATTTTTGAGAGAGGAAAACACTAAAATCCAATTATAGAGAGAGAAATGAAAAAGATCAACTGTATATTATTTCTCTCTAAAATCTTTGATTTTGTTGCTTGACTTATTGGTTACCAATAGGAGGGGCCTCTGTAAGTTGGCATCTCTGAGAAGAGGGAACTCTATAGCTGATATGTTTTCCTACTAAAGCAGGGTGGTATCAATGAGTTTTGGAGCGCTAGGGATTAGGAGAGATGAGAGGGTGAGACTCAAGTTTTAGAGAGGCTGTTTAGAGAGAGAAAAGGCTGTTTAGAGAGAGAAAAGGCCCGAAAGGGATGTTTCATGGGAGAGGAGGGGAGCGCATCATCTTCGACTTGAAAGATGGAGAATTGAATCCCGCAAAATTCAAGTTTGACTTGGATTTGTAGGATTGAGATAAGTATCTATTCTCTTAATTTAAAATTTTGGTCAATCAAATAGGTCAAAGGCTCTTATCACATCTTTTGAGATGTAGATTCTACAATATCCTGAAATGTTAGGCATATTATGGGGTTGCCAAACATATACTAGGGATTTTGATCCCCACTATTAACAAAATCTCAATCCCCACCCTAAAGACCAAGATAACCAAAATGGTGATTTTAAGCCAGCTAACAATGCAACTATACTTTTAATATAGTTGGATTCCTTGCTGGCTACAAACAAAGAGATCCCTACTTTAAAGAGTATGTATAGTCCTAGACTCTATATACCCTTTAAAGGTCAGCAGCAGGATTCCAAAAGGTTGTGATCTGGATCCAAAGCTTGGGGATTGAGACACCCCAAAGGTTGGACCAAGAGATCCACTAAGATTTAGAGATCTTGATCTCTTATATATGCATTCTATGGACAATGCTCCAAACCACAGGGATCTTCTAGCCTTTCATGATCCCCCACCCCCCTCTCTCCCAGTCCCTATCCCCTGCCTATTCACTCCCGATCCAATTAACTATGGAATTTTGATGCCTTCTTGATCTAGCTTATGTAGATATGTAATAGTGCTCTCCAGAAAAAAGTTTCTGATGTTAGGAGACTAATGCATTTAGTTGATATATTTGGTTTATCATAACTTTAAGGATTGAGAGATTTGTTCTTTGCATTTTATTATTTTATCTTCCTCTAATGCAATAGAGAAGCAATATGTCTTGATGTCAAGTTGTGCTGTAAACTTAGCTGAATCTGTTCATTTTCCCTAGAGATGAGGGTGATTATCCATCAGCTATGGAGAGAGGTTGCAAGCATGATGGGCGCAAGGAACCAAACCTTAGTGGCCCACTGATGCTTCCAAGTCGTGCATCTGCAAATAGTTTGTCAGCACCGATAAGATCATCAGGTGGTAGGAAATTGATGTCTGGATTATTTTTTTATTTACAGCTTCATTTCAAATTTTTTTGAGGTATATCATACTTGCATAATACATCTACGGCATCAACCAACAATCTCAAGAATGGATTGTGGATGCTCTGGAAAACGTACAGGGGACACCGTGTACTTTATGCCATGCACTGGATGTTTATAGTATGCTTTCCCATTCATTTTTTTCACTCAACAATTTCTGGCATATTTTTAGCATTTAGATCTGATGAATCAGTTGTTACTTTTGGCATGGAAAATGATAGTGTTTCTTCTGTTTTCTGCATAGGTTTTAGAGAGGGTTTGGATGATAAAACCAAGGCAAATGTTATACAAATTAAAGGTCGGTTTTCAATTACATCTGAAAATGCTGACCGTGTCAAGGTAATGTGTTGATTCTCTACACTCCTCGTTCTTTACTGTTTTCTTTTCTTAAAAGTATTCCTTACTATGTTTTCTTCTGATAATAATTAGTTAACTTCTTTACTCCTGTTCTTAACTAAAATGAGGCATTCATGCAGGATATTCCATTGTGCTCTGTTTCTCGAAGATCCTCCCAGGTCATTATATAATATCAGAAGCCCATTTATATGTAATTTGTTTAGTCACACTGCTTATCATCTCACATATTGACATTTTTGTTTCAGGGGTCTCCTCTAAGGAAATCTGCGAGCGTGGGCGATTGGCTGGTGGACACTAAGCAAACGGTCCACACATACATTTTTTATTTTACTTCTGTCTACATAACATACTACCATGTGATGGTTCAATGATCCTCGCAAACCGTAAACACAATTCAAGCTATTGATACTATCATCAGTGATTATGAACTCTATCCCGTGTGGCTGTGTGTGGGAGGGAGGGAGGGAGGGAAGGAGGGCTTGCGAACTCTTTCCATACCATATAAGCATTAAGGTGTGGGAGGAAGGAAGGGAGGGAGGGAGCAATATCATGAGCAAAGGATACTGCTATACTGATCTATGACTGTGTCAATGCCTATTAGATAAATCCATGAAGCAACTTCTGTAGAAAGTGGTGTGTGAGGGAGGGAGGGAGCAATTATAAGCAAAGGATACTGCTATACTGATCTATGACCAAGTCACGGCGTACTAGATCAATCCATGAAGCAAATGATATAGATACTGTGGTGTGTGTGGAGGGAGGTTGGGGGAGCACGAGTCACGGCATACTAGATCAATCCATGAAGCAAATGATATAGATACTGTGGTGTGTGTGGGGGGAGGTTGGGGGAGCACTTAATGAATAGTACTATACTCATCTCGGACTGGTAGTGGGGCTGCCTCTTACATAAATGCTATAGACACAGTGGGGTGTGGGTGGGTGGGGAGGAGAGAGAGAGAGAGAGAGAGAGAGAGTAAAACGAGAACCAAAGAATACAACTATACTGGTCTCTAACAAGCAGAGGAAATGTAGTATCATATAGTAAGCTAGACTCATAGATGTAGTTTGTATTCATGCATTTATGTTATAGAACGACTTGCATCCTAACACATGTATGCCCTGTTGTTCAGCGACCCAAAGAAGCTAGCAATTTGCCGATACCCGTGTCGGTCCTCATTCCACAGCTTCAGAATCTTTTCCAGCAAACTATTTTCCAGCAAGTAAAGAAGATTAACTTTAAATGATTGAGAAGGGCAAGTATGCTATACATGAGAAGGACAAGTATGCTATACAGTCATGGTGTTTGGTTATGAGGTACATCAAAGGGACCTTCTCTGTCATTTTGCAATGACGAGCGGTGCAAGTTAGCTGCACTCTGGTGAGTGTCCCTGTGGGCCTCACAAATGTGAATCGCCACTGCCCTTCATTGAGAATGGATGGTTGATGCCCCTTTCGTGTGCCACATACAATGACACCATCGATGTATCTTATGCTTCCCCTACTAAGGAGATGCTTCCCTTCATTTGATTCTTCTACTGAACAACAAAAGTCCTATATTCACAGAACCGTTCACTTAGAAAATGCATTGTTGACTTTCAGGATCTTGTAGCAAACTTGTTGCGCACTGTACAGCAAACAGAGTTGGTTGAAGGTTAGTTGAAGACCTTGAAAGTATATTGCATTCAAATTTTTTCTGATGTTTAGTTTAGTTGTTATTATGAAGTTAAGTTAATGATTATGCTTTATCTTTCAAGGTGGGAAATGGGCTCCACCTACTCAAAGTTTGGGCAGTGATTCTTCAGTAAGTATTCTATGCTATTCTACAGTTATCTTTTTGTTAAATCTTTTCCAATTTGTTGCTCATGCCTTCTGAACTGTTCAATAATTGTACACAAAGCCATAGCATTCTGTTACATATTCCACACAGTACCACTGACTACTGTATGATGTGTGCGTATGCTCTCATGTGTGTATGTTTGTGGACACAAATGTGCGTGTCTATAGGTCTATATGTAGGTATCTGACTCTCATGTGTTCTATTAGTTCAAAGGTCAGCACTTCATACCCCTGAGTGCGCACACACACGAGCATCTCTACATGGAGATGCCCGGACACAGATTTTGCATCAGATATCCATTCTCCTTTATCTTTGACTGCCATGGTTGCCCATATATGTCATTATGCTTCTCTTATGAATTCAGATAGTCACTCAGTCTAAATTTTTGACAGAATGATCCAGCAGTCTCTGAAAGGGAGCGATTATTGTCAGTCAAAGTTGCAGAGCTTCAAAATAGGTACCTTCTCTTCAGCTGCCTCAAATTGTCTGGTTTGATAATCTTTTGTCAGTCTCTTTCTCTCGCTGATTAAACAGAATAAGAAATAAAAAAGATAATTGTTTATTAAGTTATTTAAGTACTGCCATTAATTGCATTGTTTTTGTAGGATGATAAATTTGACGGATGAACTCACAGCTGCAAAGCTGAAACATGTACAGGTGAGCTTCAAGCAGCTGTTTCATCTAAAAGAGATTTCTTCAATCATTGATCATTTATAAGAACTAATAACTCAAGCTTCATTCAACACTTTGACTGACTGTTTTTATTTCTTTATCAATATAGAGTTTCCGTGTTTTTAAATATCTATCAGGAAAAGAGAATAAAAACACACCCATGCAATTTCATTTGTGTTTCGAGCACCATAATTAGGGCGTATCATTTAGAACAGTTATAATATCATTTGTATTCAATGCATTGCGTGTTTTTGCCACTTATTAACAAATTCAGGTGTACAACTGTTTCTTAAACTAAATCCTTGTTCTTTAGTTGGTAACCAGAAAATTATTGGAAACTGAAACTTTGTTACTTATCTAATTGAGTTTCTTCTTTGCTTGCTGACAAAATCACTCTCATATCCTAAACATTTTGGCTTTCTGGGTGTCTAGTTACAGCAGCAGCTGACTGAGGCCCATGGCCGCGAAGAAGATAGGATTAGGAAAGAAGAAAAGGAGTACAGTTGATATATGCACCCAGTAAATTATTTGTAAAGAAAATCATCCACTGCTGTGTTGATGGTAGCCTTAAAATCGAGGTTCTCTCTCTCTCTCTCTCTCTTGATAAGGTGGTCCTCACCTACTAGTTCCCTAGTTGCAGATTGCCTTGACTACATGGTATAGTTCTATCCAAGCCTGGAAAATAGGGCAAGGAAGTACTCTAAGCTTCTTGGGTTTATGATTCTTCCCTACTATTCATTGAGGGACTCAGCCAAGTAGCTCTGCAGCCTTCACAGAAGATAAATAATTGTGAGAGCCTGTTTGAGCCAGCAATCAGCGTTTGAGGTCTCAAGTCATCTCTGTGATATATGTTGATTCTTTGGAATCTACACCGTACTTGCGATTGTAATGTTGGTGTTATTGCATATGACATTTCCTAATGAAGGTTTTTTTAGGTTTAGTTTCTGTCTTGTGGCACATGCAGTCAAGCTTGATGTATTTATTTGTATGGATTAGTTTGATGGTTCAGGGAAGTGCTTTTTTAGATTTAGTTTTCCGTGTCTCGTGGCACATGCAGTCAAGCTTGATGTATTTATTTGTATGGATTAAGTTGATGGTTCAGGGCTGCTTTGATATAATCGGTTGTTTAGGGCTTTGAGATTGTTTTCACTAAGGGCTTTTAGATTGTCTCAAATTGTCACTTTTCTCCTCTATTTATAGACCAAAGGTGATTATCATAGGTAGAGATATCTGGTTTCTTTTTAGGGTGCGGTTTGTATAGAGCCTAGGCTCTAAACAATCAAATTGGAGCCTACCTTCAAATAGTGTCGAAAAATATGGTTTCAATACTGGAAATCTTTGTGATAGCCTTAAAATATAATTTCATATTTATTTATAAAGTTTAAAGCTTCAAAAATAGTGTAGATCGATAGATCTATGAAAACTTGAAAATCTTGAAAATTGACGGTCCAAAAATGCGTTATAAAATATACTATTTCAAAAATTTAAAATACAATTTTTTTTTTCTCATGTCCATGTATCTTGATGTCGAGATGGTCATTTTAAAGATATTTGGGCATTAAAACATCTTCTTCTAGTGAAATTTTTGAAGTAGGCTCAAATTTGATTGTTTAGAGCCTTTCTTTTTAAGATGTGTAGTAAGGAAAAGAGGTACAATGGTGGTTCCAAATTATATGATGATGAACTTGTTCAGAATTTTGGTGCGGTGAGCACAAGTCCCAGGCTTCCCGCAAAAAAACATCACTTCATTTGAAAATAATGCAAGAAAATGCGGTTCCAGCGCTGAAAACGCCTATAATGGCTTGAAAAATTGATCTCCACCCTCTTTTTTTAAATTTGAAACTTCAAAATTGATCCAAATCTAGTAGATCTATGCACAATTGAAAATAGACCGTCCAAATAATGCAACATTTTTAGGGTATGATCTTTTGAAATTTTATATCCAAATTTATTCAGGTCCATATCATCATTTTCAGGTTTTCAGAAAACATTTTTTCAGTAACATTTCTTACCTGTGAAAGCTAGTGTCCTATATGAACTGTTCCCTGATAAATTCTCACAATGAATATCACATGGAATAACCGTTTCACTATGTGGTGTCTGAAGCAACCTTCGAGAATCAGTTGTCAATTGTATCGGTAAATGATTCGTGTCAAAATACAATTTGAGATCCAATTTCTTTATGTAGCGTCAAAATGGAGACATGAAAGCATCTGCAATATCATAGAAGGCAGTTGCACATGGCATCCAAATGAAATCATTTGACAAAACAAAAAGCTTATTGAATTTCATGATAGAAATCATTGAATACAGGAAGAAGCAGCCATGTTCGACGCATGTGAAAATGAGGGTGATTTTGAGACTGGAAAGATGCCAAAATATTGACAATGTTTGGTGAAAAACTCCATTTTAAGTCTTGCTGAATGGTATGCCAAACCTCGACTCATTGTAAGATTGATTGGCAAAAGACTCCATATGATATACTGAAGTCCCTGATGCACAGGATCCGCATCTAAGAGAACATATCGGTAGGCTCTGTTGCATTGTTTTGGAAAGTCTGGATCTTCTACATAACTATAGACAATACCCAAACATTAAGAAGGCTATTATGCATCATCAGGATCAGACAGGAGGTATCAAGATGCCATGGTTTATTATATACTATGAATTAACATCAAAGCACTCGCTTTAGAGGGAAGCAAAAAGCTCTCTTCAACTTGTGCTTTTATATAGAGGGCAGCAAAAAGCCTCAACTTGTGCTTTTATATAGAGCAAAGCTTGTTTGAGAGTGTATTGACAGTTGGTTTGGCAAGTTCACTTGTCCCTGTATTTGCTCGTTTGAGAGTGTTTTGAGGGTTGGTTTGGTAAGTTCACTTGTCCCTGTACCCAGTAGATGGTCATTTTTTTCTTGTAAAACACGAGAGACGATAACCAACACTACAAGAGATAATCACCAAAACAATAAATGTCGATGCTCAAGATTTCAGCCGGCCATGGCTTCCACAATCGCAATTTCCCTTAAAATGGTTGGGAAAACAATAACAAGCAAAGACCAATGAAGGGCAAAACTCTTTCATTTGAAATGATTTGTGAAAGTTACTTATTACAGAACACAACTTGCAGCTCTTTCCAAACCAAAAGCACAGTACTGCCATGTAATTTCATTTGCCATACCACAGAAGCGAGTTTCTGGTATCAGCAAGGATGAATCTGACACCTTACATATCTGAAAATAATGGTTAAATCCATATCTTTCACATGGGTTATGCATGCTCATCCGAATCATGATGATCCTCAGCTTCTGTAACATCATCTTTCTCAATGAAAATTTTATCATCCAATGTTTCCCTCTTTCCAACCCAATCTCGAAACTCATCTATGGTCTTTTCTTGCTTTGATGGGAGCTTCTCATGTTTCTTTTTGCTCTCCTGTTAATTATGCAAAATTGTTAATATTCATAATGTATGGTTATTATCCACCATCCATCATAGGAATGGACAATGGACGCCTCATGGTGTACTGCATATGACACACCACCACTGTGTACGACACACCACCACCACTGGTATGGTATACTTCCTAAAAATATCAATAGCATACTCGAAAGCAGATAAACTCCTGATAAACCAAATTCATTTCTTTTGTTCTAAAGCTTAATCATGGAAGTTTATAACTCAAGAAACATACACCCTTGCGTTGTGGGGAGTGGTGATGATGAGCGTCTTTCTTTCCAATGACAGCCTTAAGTTGCTGGAGAGCCTCGCCAAAGAGTTGGAAGCTCTGCAGATCTCCATTACTTATATTTGCCTCCAACTGCAAACCTTAAGAATGAGATGAGGGCCTTTTCGTTTTAGTAGAAACAAGAACGCTGTGATAGAAGCCATACCTGAATGTGGACAATACAGAAGAGGATGCTAGCAATAGGAAGCCAGCTTTCCTCGGGTGAAAGGGACAAATTCGTCCTGTATGTCATATTAAAGAATGAGAAACAGGGTATTGCAGTATGCTCCAAATATGCCATATTGAAATCCAGATTTTAATGCCTCGTCTATAGCTTGAAACAACAACATAAACTCTAATAACAATTTCGATACATTTATAATCAAAACTCTACTTATGCCCGTAAGGTATTCTTTATTTTCCCTTTCATTGCAAAATATTCTGACAAGAAATGAGAGAGGGGCCAACATCTTTGCAACACTATCCAAAAACACTAACCTGACTTTTCAAGAGCCAAAACATAGCACTTCTACTCAGACCCAGTTAAGTTAAGTAAGCGTACTTCTCTTTGTATCCCATCATCTACCCACTTTTCTAGCACTTAAGCCAATGCTCTTCATTATCAATCTTAAAACAAAAATGACAAAGAAGCATTTGCTGTAAAAAGCAAATGCATGTGATCTTTTTCCTACCAAAGAGAGATGTGTATAATTTAGATGAAAGCGTTAGGTAACATATTTTCTGTTACAATTAACATAACATAAGTAGCCCATCATAACCGGCGTGAATACTGTCTATACTAGAGATGTGCTTATGTGAGTCCATGGTTACAAAGAAATCATAAACCAAGGAAAGCGTATTTCACCTAATCCTAGGGTATTAAACAAGAAAGTAACTCAATAAAGTCATAATTCTTCCCACTTCTTTTTACCAATTAGGTAGGAAAAGCATCGAAGATGAATATCTGAACCTAATGATCAAGGAGAAGAGCTCAAGCGACTTGACTGTGGTGCCCAAACCCTAGTTAGACTTGGCGATTCAACTCATAACCTAAGGTTTGAGATAGAGTTCCATAACACTAACATACAACAGACACCAATCTACCAAGCCCGTAAGGACAACCTGTAAAACCAGCTGAAACAAGAATCAGGCCATCTAGTAGGCAGACTCACAACCTATTTAAGTCCACATGCAAACACCGTATATGAAAGTAAAGATGCAAGCTGCCAGAGTGACGACCAAAGGCAAAGCCAGTGCATCTGTTAAAAGAATGAGTCACAACTGTTGCCATAGCCTACATGAAGAAAAAAAGCTTCACCCCTGCAACTCAAAAAGTAATTAAAAGCCAATGATACAGCTGGTTAGCAGAGTAGAGTTAGCAATCAACCAACAAAAGCAATAGCATAACAAGGGATTAGAATACTTTTAACTTAACAGCCCGAAGAGGAGAGTGGTGCAAGAAGATCTATCAAACGAAGAAGAAGAGGGGGAAAAAAAAAGGAGGGGAGGGGCGCGTGTGGGAGGTGGTGTGCAAGAAGCATGTGTGGACAACTTTGGTGCAAGTTAATACTTATATCATAGAGATGGACACAAGTACTGTAAAATGAGTGAAATTATATTGCTGCAGCTCAAGCTGCCATCATGGCAAAATGCTCAAGTGCATGCTATCTTATAAGGAGCCTCCAGCTTAAATCTCTCATCATTTGTCAGTTTCCAGTTTCCCAGTATGGCCATCTTGAACTTACCCCTTTACTTTTTTTTTCAGAAAATGACAAGAGCAAGAAGGAAGAGCCCGAGATTATGTATCAGCAAATTAAGATTGATCCACTCTTAATAAATAATTTTATAAAAGTAGTGAAAATGCACTAGTTTTAAAACATGCATGTCCTCAAAAAAATGCATAAAGAACCAAAAATAGAAACAGGAAAAGCACAACCATAGTTTTCAAAATTTGAGCACGTTCTAGATTCTGATTGAAACCATTACCATGGCTAAATGGTCTTAATGGTACTGTCCTTGTATCCCTATTTTTGGCTAACGTACAGGAAAATTTTGGCATGAATCGTCGTTTTCTTTTTTCCATTTTTCTCCCAATCATGTGATGTCCTCCGTCTCAATTTTCCCACTAATTTTGGCAATGTTATCCAAGTCTTGACTACATTGTACAGAAACATATGGCCTGAATTGAGTTCCTCTGCTCAAAGAAAATTTGGCAACAAACTGTTGACAGCCAGTTTGATGGGTAAATATATTGTATGGAAACAAGTTACCCTGATCAGAATCTGATGCTTGGGCTGATTTATAAGTTATTGGCGGGTAAAAATGTGGGGAAGAAGCATCTCCCAATTGGCTCATAGCAATTCTAAATCCTAAATTTCGAACATGGACCTACACCATAAATGTACCAATATTTCATGAAATTAAATTAAAATAAAGCTAATGGGTTCCTTTAAATCAATTTAATATAATTGAATTTTTAGTAAATTAGTTGACTAGTTGATCTAAAACTTGCATACCTCAAGTAAGGAACCAAGTACACAATGGAATACACCAAATAGCGTTGTCTTCCAGTATCCAACCATGCAAATATCCAGCTCTACCAAGCAAGCAAGAACACTTAATAAATAAATAATCAGCAGCTTTAAATGCTTAACATATAGTTAGTCCATGATAAAACCCACCATCCAATTGAAGTAGGGAATGAAGCTGATGATCCCCATGGCTGCAAACCTCGTGTCACTTGAGTCAAGACCAGAGCCCTGTTCATTGGGTTCACTTTTGGGGACTGGAAAAATCAGTGAATTGAGAATGCAGGCTTCGATTGCAAGGGCAAAGGGTGCATCTTGAGAGAGCTCAGCTCTACATATTACCCCTCCATGCCCTCCCTGCAATATAAGAAAATAGAGTTTTATACTGTAACAGAAATTGAACTAAATGGCACTGCTACCAAACACTAGTTTTGCATCTAAGAGTTATCCACTAGCACCTGAAGTAGTTGGCAGGCACTGATCCAAAAAACTAGAGTTTTTATTTTGCGACAGTCATCCACTACTGGTAGAGATAATGGGACAGCTAGCAACTTGTGTTTGACATTCTAACAATAATCCACAGTTAATTGAACTGATCCACGTTCCGTGTATACATTGTACCACAGCAATTCATACCAATGTTCTGAAATCAAAATCTGTCCATGCATTCCTGCCCTTTTACCAAGAATTATGGTTCCACAATGTCCCAATAGTCATGATTAATGTCACTAATCACCATTTACCAGATTTATTAGGCTGTAACATGAGGACTATTCAGCAACTGATAACTACTATTGAAATTGAAAACATTGAAAATTTGCCAAAATTTTACTATATAAAATCGAAATGGAATTCAGATACATCATTTCAGAGTGAATACAGATAATAGCCCTTCTTCATTTGCGGTTTTATGGAATATTCAGAGTCTCAGCTAAAGGGCTCAAGTAAAGTAATATGAAACCAGAACTTCTTATGTAAAATCCATCCAACCTCACTACCCATTAAAATGTTAAGCTCCAAGTTTCAAGCTCGCCGAGTTAATTTCTATCTACGATCACGGTACATGCAGCTATATCAATAAATAACAAAAAAAAAAAACAATAGAAAAGGAAAAGAAACAGGAAAGAGAGATTGATACCTTGTGTTGAAGTTTTCTGATCGCACGACTGTGCAGCCATGGCTGATGAAGTTTAATAGAGTGATGGGGAGAGAGAAGGAGGAGAGTCGAAGCAGGAGGAGAGAGGCGGAGGAGCATCTCTAGGGTTTTCTTTCTTTCTCTTCTTGGGTTAGGTGATATTATTTGGAGCCAGGGTTGGAGGCTCTCAGAAGAAGTTGCAGAGGTCCAGCGCTGAGATACCCGAGGCACAAATGCAGCGGACAACACTCCAACCTCAGGGTGCAACGCTACAAAACATCCATGAGAAAACACCCCGCCGGAGTAAAAAAACTCTTTGCCATTCGGATGGAAAAGGCAAAAGGTTATACAGAATTAGTGCACCTATCAAATTCTGAAAAAGACTAATTGATCGATGAACTAGACGTAGATTTTTTATATCTTAAGAATACTACGTCTTGCATGGTCTCCATTGTCTATTTTCAAGATTTTTATTCATTTATTGATATGCTTGATTTGAACAAGATTTTTATTCATTTGTTGATATGAAGTTTAAAATTATATAAGCAAAAGTAAAAATAGATTTTCGCACCATCTTAATAATTTTTTATACCAAAATTACATATGATGATAAAATTTGGAATTGCACTGTACTTTGATTGTTTAATGTTGCAGCCCTTTGCAACCCACAACTATCGAAAAAATGGCCCATCCAAAGTTCATATAAGGTTGCCATCCAAAAATCCAACAGCAGACAATGTTTTGACATTGGAGAACCCTCCAGTAGATCATCTCAACCCCTAGATGTGTTATATGAAGAAAAATAAGACAAAAAATGGTAAACTACGGGCCGAACCGGGCCACCCAAGCCCCATCCCACCCCACCATGGCCTCAGGACATGGTCGCCTGGCCCTTAGCCTTCAAAGACCAGAGTCACGCCTTGGTTGGTAAGGCATAAGTCATCGGTTCAATTCTTGGAGGGGGACATTCAAGCCCTAATATTTTAGGGCTAGGCCTCCCGACCCATTGCCCCTCCTTGACTAATAAGTTATCTGAATTTTTTATTTTTAAAAAATTTAAGCATTTATAGATTTGTTTGATATTTTAAATTTCATAATTAAAGATGAAAATAGATTTTAAACCATCGTGATGTTTCTGATACCAAATCTACATCTCTAATCAAATTTTAGAGGTGCGCAATATGAGGAGGGCACCTTATACAAACCTTACCATGAGTAATGGACATGGTTTTTATGAGACGGCGGACACGGATATATGCCCCCCCTTTCGCCAATCCATTATTGAGATGGATTTCGAACTTAAATTTTTTTTTTGCCAATGTATAGTATCTAACATGGGAAGCATTAATGAATATAAACAAATAAATTTTAAAATTTTAAAATAAATTTTGTTGAAGTCAGTCTTTAGACCATAAGTTTTATTTTTATGTGGGACTACCATTTTTTACATCCATCCTTGGGACGAATGTTTGATGCGTAGACGGATGCAAATGTAGAATTGTGGCCCCCAAACACACCAACTTTTGATTGACTGGAAAACAAATGTCGACAAGACTAAGAGAGGGTTAGTCCCTTTCACAAAGGGTTGGGCCAGCCTTGGACCTAGCTGGCCCTAATCCCTATTGGGTTTATGTGGCCATTAAAGGCTTTAAGAGTGTGTAATAAAAAACATAGTGGAACATAAACTCAGTGGGAGTGTGGTCCCTTGAGGACCATACTAAGCAAATGATATTTACTGATAATGGACTGTGCTTGACAATCTAAACCAGTCAGTTGGAAAACCCAAGGTACCTGGTCATAAAGAATAAACCGAGAAGGGTTTTTGGGTTAGCCCTTGATGAGATCAGAGCTTATGCCTTAGATGAGTAAGCCGATGGACTATGTGACCCTTGTGTATGATGGTAGGCCTACAGAGACGGGGGCCAAAACCTCATCCATGATCCATTACACGGCATTCATATCGATAGATCGTTGGGGAAAGCCAGTTATCCACCTTTTGGGTGAAGCGTAGCATGTGCGAGAGATACCCCTATGCACCATAGAGATGTGGTCGTATCAGGTTGTAGTGACCTTGACTCGTTTCTAAGGGAGGACTTGTAAGCCACAGACTGGGATTGCGATCCCTTGACTCATCGGGCAAACTTTGGTAACCCGCTAATGAGCCCCTGCTTGGATTGTGAATTATGGGAAACACTGGGTCGATTCGATAAAATAAGTGTGGTCTGTAGTCCGCAGTTGAAGGTGGAGTACCCCATAATTATAGATTGAATTTCTAAAACCATATGGATCCTTTTCCCATCATATTAATTTAATTGTGTTCATTTTATTATTGAAATGATTTTAGCTTTATTATTTGAATTTTTATGAATCTCTCAATATTTTATTTATGATTTTTGGACTTATAAAAATACAGTTATTGATTTTATAAAGTTATAAAAAATTCAAATATATATCAAATTTTTTTTATAAAATTCTATGGGGGCCTATAGTGCACATGGGCCCACCATGTGGCATGTGGGTGGGGGCCCACATGTGCCACATAGGGGTGGCACGCCCCACCCCTTTGGATTCCTTTTTTATAGCTTTGTGTTCAAGTTATTTAAATATGGAAAGTGTATCTTATGACATATAGTCAATTTGTAATATAGTAAATATTGACCATATCCTATATATTTAAGATAGGAAATATTAACTTGATATTTTTTGATATATTCTTTTGGAATATATGAGATGGATAATGCGATTTGTGGAATGCATGATATCTCTAATGGATTTAATTTATTTAAATATATTGATGGAAAAATGGTTTAAGGAAATGAGGATAATGGTTCATGCACCTTCCATAATGTTGATGGCCCATCTATGGAATGGATGACTTAGATCTCTCACCCCACAAGTCACCTTGATCAACGGTCAATATTCAATCTCAAGAAATAGACAAACTATGAGAAACCCTAGACCTAAATTTCACTATAAATAGGGGTGTTCTCCCCTCATCTCTACACACCTCTCTCTCTCCCATAAACTTTCTCTCTCTCCACCTTAAGGGCCACACCTCTCTCTCTCCTCTCAGGCTTTCTCTCTCTAACCCTCTCTCTCTTAAGTTCCATAGGGGCACGCCCCAACCCTAAGTATACTACTCTCTCTCTCTTGACCTCAAGATACTAAGGGTTTGAGAAATCAGGGTTAAAGCTTTAGTTAATTTTGGGATTAGGGTTTTATAGAGATTTATGGGTGGTTACCTAGTTTGGTCAAAATTAGCTTTCTCAGTTCGAGATTAAAGCTAGATCGCTGATCCAGCGCCATTGGATGTGGTGACTCGGTATGGGGTGTAATAAGCCCGGTTGAAGTAATCTCCGGCATATTCTCTTTTACTTTCTAGTTATTTTATTTTATATTCTCAAGCATAGTATTAGTTTGAATAAATGGCATCAAGTGGTTGAGTTTTATTTTATTGTTGTGCTGTTTTATTTTAAAATATTTATTGATTGTAATAAGACCATTTGTAAGTGATCTTTTTGTCAAAATAAAAAAGGGGTAATTATTATCATTAAAAAAAAATTTGTACTTTTTGGTAAAATATCACATAGGTCTTTCTTTCAATCCCAATAGGGTCGACCCTAGCTTGGCCCAGCCTCAACCGGGCTGAAGGGGCCTTGGCCCTGGCCTTGGCCTGGCCCTATCAAGGATGGGTAGGCTGGGGCTAAATACAACACAATAAAACAAGAGAGAATAAGTAAGAAAAAAGGGTCCAATTGGGGCAGTCCTTGTTGTGGCCTTGGCCGTGGCCTGGCCCTCGGGCCACATCTCATGGCCTAGGCCCTAGTTTTGAGAGCGTAGCTGGGCTACTTGGCCCATTACTAGAGCTATTCACAAGAATGTCACAACCAATCTTGGCCGACTAATCACTATTAGCACAACTAAGGTTACGTCGGATTCTTTATTTTCTTGGAGAATTTGTCAAAATATACTTAAGATATTGACTATTTTAACATTTTGTCTACATGCTTTGATTTAATTTAAAACGTCCCATCAAAATGGACATAATTTAGATTTGGGATAGTAGAAAATGAGTAAAATGGTAAATATTTGAAAAATGAGGTGTATTTTAATAAATTTCACTTTTTTTTTTCTTAACCATCCATAACACACCCTTGCCATCTATTTTCATATTTAAAAGCTAATTTTTTAACTTAAACAAAGACCTCCCAAATGATAGACTGCTACCCCTTTGATAATCCAAAATCAAAATTTCTAGTAAATTATTCATTTATTGATTATTAGCCTTCTATATCTTCTAAAAGGGATAGTGTATCAGTTTTAAGAATGGTTCACCATCCAGGGTGCCTGCCTTTCTCTTTTGCAAATTCGTTGCTCCCTTCTTCATTTGTGAAAGATGAAAGCGCATTCCACAGTCCATAACGCGCGACCCTTTCTCCAACGGAGGGAAGAAGAGAGTGGATTTTCTCATCCTCGAAAGGACGCGGTCACAATGTGGCCACCCCGCATATTATAGAAATACAGAATATATTTTTTAAATATAATTTGATCTTAATTTTTAGAGTACATATGATTTTTAACAAAGAGACCATGAATATGAAAAAAAAAATTTAAAAGCTATAAATAATAATTATGTTTTAAAAAACATTTGAACCTTAGTTATTTGCATCCATCTTTAACATGAATGCTTTATACTCAAGGCCACATATTGTAGAAACGCAGTTCAACCCCGCATGAAACAATTGTTCCCTCAAGCAGGAGCAGCATTTGGCTAGGGAATCACATGGCCAGCACCGTCTCTTTTTTTTTTTTTACCCCCTAAGACGCGCAACCTATATTTGTCATATTTTAATTTTCTTAAAAAGGCCACCATCAGGTTCCTTTTACCATACTTTTCAAGGTACTTCTTTGGTGGGTGCAAGCGAGCATGATTGCAAAATTTGGGGCAAAGTAAATGTGCAGAGCCCAAAATTTTTTTTAGGAGCCTTTTTAGAGGGAAAAGCAAGCACTGTGCTTAAAGCATACACTGTATTAAAGCATGCTCTTTGTCCTCCCTGATATATAGAAAGAAGGGAGTCCAACGTTCCTTTTCAACAGGTGTATGAGAAACTAACCTCTGAGATATCGGGGATGAGCTTTTTCTTATATGATCGTTGGTAAAAAATACTTTCTAGGATATGTTTTCAAATTATTTTTTTTTGTGAT
>NW_006499617.1:3835063-3845777 GCF_000471905.2 Amborella trichopoda | reverse complement strand
GCAAACATAGTCATATGTCTCATAACATCTAATATTTTTAACATAGTCACGGTTCTGCCAATTCCCTTCCTGATTTTTTAACCCGTGAATTTTTGCACGGGGCCACACTAACGCCAACGACGAAGAAACACCATTATCACTTGCACTACATCTCTTTGCAGCTAATACACATAATACTTTGTCCAATCCACCTACTCATATGGGCACTCATGGCAACTCTTCCCGCAATGAGAAACGCCCACTGGAAATAATACCTATTGAAGGTGAAACTCCACATTTGGCCACTCTTTCACCTTCTATTTCACCCATTCATCAAATCACCTATCCAGAAGCTAATACATCCACTCCAGCCTATACTCCTGCTCAATCACGGCCGACCCAAAGGCCTAATATTCCTCAATCTTCATTTATCGAAAGAGTATTTCTTATGGATATTACCATAGAGGATCACCATACCAATATGGATCCCGCTAAACTTGCTCCCTTATACCTCATAAACCATTTGAATCCTACCAATGGAGTAAAAACCCGTGAATACTATGAGGCCATTCTGATGGAAACAGGGTCTATCTCTGTTGTCCATTATTACCAATAAAATACAAGAGTGATTGCATACTCCAAAATGTAAACTAAGAAGTTGCTTTCTTATGAGGAGTGGGGTTGCAATCCCACCCAGGGAAAAAAGTTAAACAATAGTGATTTTTCTTACAAATATTATAAATATGCCGAATACATAGAAGCTTGGCATAAAATATTTTATTATTAAAACCCAAATTATGCTCATAGCTGGTATATCCAATTTCGGCTACCAATTTTCGAAAGCTTCCCAAGTTGGTTTAAAAATTGGTTTTTAATCTGGGGATCAACCACATAGATTTTACCTCCTGAGTTTCAAAAAGCACAGGAGCAGTTTGTTGTCTTTAACAATATTGATATTAATACAGACCCTCACCTTTACTTTGCCGCATTATATCAAATCCCATGGATCATGAAGTGGGAATATTCGATCTCTGTGAATAATACAGCCCACCATACTTATATTCCGAGACTTGGCAAAAGCATTTCCATCAAATTGTGGGACATTTTCAATATGGACCCCACAACCATAGTTCCAAAACGAATTCCTCCACAAAAACCTATATACAATCCCAATCCAACAGGATATAATACTGGCAATACCTCCTTTGATTTGCCACATACTTGCGAAATATGTTGCAAACAAATCCTAATGCTTCCAAAGAAACCCTTGAAAAACAAATGAGGGAGATTTTTGCAGAAGCAGGAAGAAAGCCAGTCTCATCAGAAGAGACCGTACAATCATCACCAGCTCGTACCAATCGATACTTCCCACTTGAAGAAACTGATCCCGAAGAAGAAGAGGGTGATCCGGATGAATGCAGCCAAAGACCTTGATACTATGTTGCATGATGTCCAAGAATATGCTTACCAACATCACCACAAATATTCCACCGACAAGACTCATACCTGCCGTACAAATCACTATCCTCACCGACGCATAAGACGACAAGAAGCCGACAATCTCCTGTAGCCACCAACAGATGAAACAAACAAGCGACTGTTCCCACCGACATAAAAGACAACCAAGTGATTGTAGCCACAGGAAACGACAAAGCCACCGACACGTGACGACAAAAGAAACACTATTCCCAGATGCCATTTTGTCCTTACTCCCGATCAAAAGAATCTGCTTTTTCCTTTTTTGCTTTTGTCTCATCCTCCTGCTTTACGTCGATTCCCTCCTTGCTTTATGTCCCTTCTTGCTTTATGTCTCTTTACCTTCGCGACGAATGCACCTCCCTTCGCTTATAAAAGGCCACCTTCGACCTTCAAACCGCAGGTCGTTCAGGAGCTTCTCCTCTCTCCTCTTTCTCTCAGACCTTGCTCTGCTCTGCTCTCTCTTCTCAGACTCTGCTCTCTCTCTCTCAAGCTCTGCTCTTGTCACTCTGCTTTCATCTTTGCGCTCCATCTACCACATCACAACAGCTATCCTGACCTCATAGCTCATGATCTCCAGGTCTCTGTCTCATATTTTACTCTATTAATCCCAGGTTCTATCTTCTCCTCTCTTCTTATATTTCCAATATGTGCGATTGCAATTTTCATTCACTTCCTTCATATTGTCCTCAGCACTGGAAACTTTTTTCCAGTTACTGTATTTGCACATTGTAAGTGTGTTTTTGTGCTTTTATCATTTGTAAGTGTGTGTTTGCTTTCATACATGTCTGTATAAACGTCTGTCTAAACTTTGTAAACGTGCGCTTTCATAAATGTCTGTTGTATACTGTCCGAGTTACTTCTTCGACTTGTAATGTGAGTATTTGGGAATCTGCTATGTCAGGTTCAGATGTATAACTGGGTATTACTACATGATCAGCTGTTCTTTTTACTCCTTGTATTTGTAAGTCTGAAGATGTTGTAGGTATTGATGGAGAAGGAAGAATTATGACCTCTGGGGTTGTATGACAAGATTTTCTTGCTAGAACTAAGGGTTTTTTAATCCTTTTTCTATGTATTTCTAAGTCAACCTGTGATCTATTATTTTGAAATTTTATTTCAATATTTTCATCCTGATGTTCTATTATTTTGTTGGGAATATTATTCCTTGGTATCTCTTTTGGTTGATTTTCATTTTGGATAGACCATGTTTGAGGTAGGATAATATCTGACCAAGTAATAGTTTTGGGGATAATTGTATTAGATTTTTCTATATTAGTTTGAAATAAAATAGTTTGATTCTTCTTATTTGTTTGCATAATATTGGGACAAAGGGTATTCATGACTTTGTAATATATACGGTATACGATAGCTAGATTTTGAAATTCAAGAGTCATATTGAATCCATGGGTTTTAAGGTTTATGGTTAAAATATCTAAAATATTAGGAACGGTTAAAGAAATAGAAAAATTTGGAAAACAGTTAAAATAAATGGGTCCACTACAAAGGCTGGATTCAACCATACCTAGGAGTGAGTCCGAAAACTTATTGTGCCTCGTATCTCTTAGGCATACGAGCACTGAGTTGTTCAATCCTAAACGTGTTAAAGGTTTTATGGCTATTTGTATTAATCTGATGTGTAAATACTTATAATTATTTTCTTTATGTTTTTCAATTATTTTTCTTATTAACAGTTGAAAATCTTCCTGGTTTTGCGTTACTGATAGACTTTCCTCTACTGTTTTAATAGCATAACCAAGTTTAAATTTAAATGTTCCTTTTTGAAAAATATCTTTTATAAGTACTTTGGGAATATTCCAATTTTGTATGTGATTTTTAACATCATTGATCACTATCTCTTCCTTATTCTTAACTCTTAAGGTTTGAGCTTGAGTTACTGTGTTACCTTTAAGATTCCTAATTAAATTTGTCATATGTAGGTTGCGGATAATGACAATCTAGACGACCAAGGGTCTAGCGTGTTCCCCTAAGCGGCTCTTCCTGGCCTTGGTGGGTACTTTGCCTAGATTTCATTCGTCTCTTGCCTTAACTCTTGGACCAACTTTCTTATATGTAAATTTAGTTAGGTTTCTACAGTAATACGGTAACTTGGACTCTTAAATAGTTTCACTGTTTGGCTCTGATACCAAAACGCGCCAGGATCTACAGTGATGCTTTTGAATGATTTTAGAGTAGGTATGTGAATAAGAGGCTATTGTACTTTACTATTTCTTGTAAAATACGATAATAGTTTAAATAGAAAAGGAGTATGCAGATAAATGGAATAACAGATATATCTATTACTAACCACTGTGTGTGGTTGTGATTTCCAATTTTTATGCTAAACACAAGTTTAAATTGCATACTAATTAAACCATCATAACTGTATTCATTAATAACTCGGACTGTATACAACAGACATTTATGAAAGCGCACGTTTACAAAGTTTAGACAGACGTTTATACAGACATGTATGAAAGCAAACACACTTACAAATGATAAAAGCACAAAAACACACTTACAATGTGCAAATACAGTAACTGGAAAAGAGTTTCCAGTGCTGAGGACAGTATGAAGGAAGTAAATGAAAATTGTGATCGCACATATTGGAAATATAAGAAGAGAGGAGAAGATAGAACCTGGGATTAATAGAGTAAAATATGACACAGAGACTTGGAGATCATGAGCTATGAGGTCAGGATAGCTGTTGTGATGTGGTAGATGGAGCGCAAAGATGAAAGCAGAGTGACAAGAGCAGAGCTTGAGAGATAGAGAGCAGAGTCTGAGAAGAGAGAGCAGAGCAGGGTCTGAGAGAAAGAGGAGAGAGGAGAAGCTCTACGGTTTGAAGGTCGAAGGTGGCCTTTTATAAGCGAAGGGAGGTGCATTCTTCGCGAAGGTAAAGAGACATAAAGCAAGAAGGGACATAAAGCAAGGAGGGAATCGACGTAAAGCAGGAGCATGAGACAAAAGCAAACAAGGAAAAAGCATATTCTTTTGATCCGGAGTAAGGACAAAATGGCATCTGGGAATAGTATTTCTTTTGTCGTCACGTGTCGGTGGCTTTGTCGTTTCCTGTGGCTACAGTCACATGGTTGTCTTTTATGTCTGTGGGAACAGTCACTTGTTTGTTTCATCTGTTGGTGGCTAAAGGAGATTGTCGGCTTCTTGTCGTCTTATGCGTCGGTGAGGATAGTGATTTGTACGGTAGGTATGAGTCTTGTCGGTGGAATATTTGTGGTGATGTTGGTAAGCATATTCTTGGACATCATGCAGCATAGTATCAGGGTCTTTGGCTGCATTCATCTGGATCACCCTCTTCTTCTTCGGGATCAGTTTCTTCAAGTGGAAAATATCGATTGGTACGAGCTGGTGATGATTGTACGGTCTCTTCTGATGAGACTGGCTTTCTTCCTGCTTCTGCAAAAATCTCCCTCATTTATTTTTCAAGGGTTTCCTTGGAAGCATTAGGATTTGTTTGCAACATATTTCGCAAGTATGTGGGAAATCAAAGGAGGTATTGCCAGTATTATATCCTGTTGGATTGGGATTGTATATAGGTTTTTGTGGAGGAATTCGTTTTGGAACTATGATTGCGGGGTCCATATTCAAAATGTCTCACAATTTGATGGAAGTGGTTTTGCCAAGTCTCGGAATATAAGTATGGTGGGCTGTATTATTCACAGAGATCGAATATTCCCACTTCATTATCCATGGGATTTGATGTAATGCGACAAAGTAAAGGTGAGGGTTTGTATTAATAGCAATATTGTTAAAGACAACAAACTGCTCCTGTGCTTTTTGAAACTCAGGAGGTAAAATCTTTGTGGTTGATCCCCAGATTAAAAACCAATTTTTAAACCAACTTGGGAATCTTTCGAAAATTGGTAGCCTAAATTGGATATACCAGCTATGAGCATAATTTGGGTTTTGATAATAAAATATTTTATGCCAAGCTTCTATGTATTCGGCATATTTATAATATTTGTAAGAAAAATCACTATTGTTTAACTTTTTTCCCTGAGTGGGATTGCAACCCTACTCCTCATAAGAAAGCAACTTCTTAGTTTGCATTTTGGAGTATGCAATTACTCTTGTATTTTGTTGGTAATAATGGACAACAGAGATAGACCCTGTTTCCATCAGAATGGCCTCATAGTATTCACGGGTTTTTACTCTATTGGTAGCATTCAAATGGTTTATGAGGTATAAGGGAGCAAGTTTAGCGGGATCCATATTGGTATGGTGATCCTCTATGGTAATATCCATAAGAAATGCTCTTTCGATAAATGAAGATTGAGGAATATTAGGCCTTTGGGTCGGCCGTGATTGAGCAGGAGTATAGGCTGGAGTGGATGTACTAGCTTCTGGATAGGTGATTTGATGAATGGGTAAAATGGAAGGTGAAAGGGTTGCCAAATGCGGAGTTTCACCTTCAATAGGTATTATTTCCTATGGGCGTTTCTCATTACGGGAAGAGTTGCCACGAGTGTCCATAAGAGTAGCTGGATTGGACAAAGTATTATGTGTATTAGTTGCAAAGAGCTGTAGTGCAAGTGATAATGGTGTTTCTTCGTCGTTGGCGTCAGTGTGGCCCCCCTGCAAAAATTTACGGGTTAAAAAATCAGGAAGGGAATTGGCAGAACCGTGAACGTATTCAATAGTGAAATCAAAAGCAGAAAGAATTGCCTGCCAGCGAGCAAATATTTGTTGAGAAACAAGGTTTTGAACATCTTTTTGCAGAATATCTTTAGCAGCTTTGCAATCAGTGCGTATGAGAAAATGTTGATTGAGAATATCACTTTGAAATTTTGTGACACAATGGAAAATAGCAAGTAATTCCTTTTTTATCGTAGAATAATTTTGTTGGGTTGGATTCCAAGCCTTAGAAGTATACTTGAGGAGTTGCTCATGACCATCTACTTGTTGTTTTAAGATTCCTCCAAAACCCAACTCTGAAGCATCACATTCAATAATTTTGAAAGCAGTAGGGTGAGGAAGAGAAAGGCAAGGGAGAGTTTTGACTTTCTTTTTAATTACTTGTACGGCGTTGGTATGAATATTTGTTCAAGGCGGAGGATGCTTTTTTTATCTATCATGTAGAGGTTTAGCATATATGGCAAGATCTTGATAAAAATCAATAACATAATTAAGACATCCTAAGAACCGTTGGAGTTCTTTTTTATCTAAAATTTGATCAAGAAATTTATCAGCAAATTGTGTTGATCTATCTATAGGGATAATGGTGCCTCGATGGATATTATGTCCTAAAAATCGAATATTAGTTTTAAGTAAAGTTATTTTTCTAGCAGATACAACTAATCCAGCATGTTGTACGGCATGAATAAATGTATTAATATGTTTTATATGTTCATCTATGAATTTGGAAAAGATCAGCACATCATCAATATAAACAATCATAAATTGATAATAACCATTGAAAACATCATTCATTATTTTCTGGAATTCAGATGAAGCATTTTTCAATCCAAATGGCATTACATTACATTCATATTGACCAAATGGAATATTGAATGCTGTTTTATATTTATCTTCTTCTTTAATTTGAATTTGCCAGTATCCTGACTTCATATCAAATTTTAAAAATAAGCAAGCATTTGCCACTCTATCTAATAAATCTTTTTTTATTAAGGATTGGATATCTTATCCATTGTAAGACTTTATTTAATGGCTTATAATTGATAACTAGTCTTGGAACTTCTCGTTCCTTTTCAGCATTTTTATTGACATAGAAAGCTGCACAACTCCATGATGATGAGCTTGGTCTGATTAGCTTTTTTGTTTGGAGTTCAGCAATTTCTTTTCTACACATTTCAAGTAGAGTAGTATTCATTTGAATTGGTCCTGCTTTCATAGGAATTTGTTTTTCATCAAATCCAGGTTCATATGGGAGACTGATACTATGTTTTTTCTTATCTCAAAAAAGCATTGGGATGTTCACTGCAGATAGAGGTTTCTATCTGTTGTTGGAGTTGTTGAATCTTTTGTAGTATCAAGGGATTTAGTAATTGTTCTTCCACATGTTTATATTTAATTTCTTGTTTTAAAGTACAGAGAAATTTTTCTTTATTTTGTAATTGGCTTTTAACATTATTTATTTCTTCGAGTCTTGGTTTATGAATGAATTCAAAGTGTATGGGTACATCTTGATATATGGATGTGCTTCCTATATGGTTTATAGATAATGGATATAATAGTGTTAGGAATGGGACTCCAAGGATAACTGCTTGGCTGAGTCCTTTTACCATGATAAATGGTGTTTGAATACATTGGTGATTATTGCATACCGAGGCATTAGATAATTTATAGTTTATAAAGAGTCTGCTGCCATCGGCAGTATTTAAGATCTGAGTTGTTTTATCAAAATATTTTGTTGGCACTAGTCTTTCATTGATACAATTTAGATCAGCTCTTGAATCTATTAAAGCTGATGTTTGAAATCTATAATCTTCTGCGACTATGATAGTTACTTGAACAAACCATTTTTGTATAATGATTTTATCCAAAAGGTTAACTGAAGGAGACTGTTCAGTTATCAAAAGTGGTTTATTTTCTGAGGTTTCTGAAGTATCTCCGGGTGGATCAGGACTGTATGGAATTACTAGATGATTAAATTCTACTTCATCTGTGTCGGAATTGTGATTGGATAGATTTTGTAATTCTAAAATTTTAATTCTATTTTTGAGCTGATGAACTTCTTTCTTGACTTCATTTATCTCTTGTTTTAGGTCTGAGATAGAAGGTTCTTTTTGCTTAGTGAGGTGTTGTTCACTGACTCTTTTCATAATCGAAGCAAAATTATATTCATCCAGTGTTTTACTGATAAGAGGTGTTTTTGCTTTTGTTTTAGCTAAATTTATAAATTTAGTAATAACAGATCATTTTTCATCTGGATCTGTAATTTTCTCTATGAGATCTAGAATTAAATTATCTTCTTGTGTTAGAGTATCGAGATTGTGTGTAGGGATAGGGCAAACACAAGTAGATTCTTCCATTGGATGAGATGATTCTATAGCGGTAGAAGAATTGGAAGAATCAGAGGATTCTGTCCGTATGAAATCTTCATCTTGGATATTTCCTATGAACGATTTATCAGAATCTGTATTTGAGGAAGATGTATCATAATTGATAATATTATATATTTTTTATTTTACTGATTCATCTAATTGTAATGCATCTATTTTCTTTTTAAATTTACATTGATGTTTATAGTGACCAAGTTTTCCACATTTATAACATACTGGTAATTTCTTTTTATTTTTAGCATTAGGAGAAAATTTCTTTATAAATTTTTGTTTAGACTTTTTATACTTTTTATGTACTTTATCTGGTCTATATTTTTCTTTCTTATATTTTTTTTTTTTCTTATATAGTTTTTCAGGTTTATTTTTTCTATCTATATGATAACCAAATTGTTCACAAAAATCACCAAGTTCTTTACGCTTGGTAATTTGTTGTTTATCCAGTTGTCTTTTAAGCTTGAGGTCAGTACATAAAGCTAATCCTTCAGCACATATTTCTACTGATAATTCTCCAAGTGTATATGCAGAGTATATGATAACTCCATTATGTTTCTTTCTAAGTCTTTCTTTGACCTTTTTTGCAAATAGGTAAGGTAGACCAGCAATGAATTTTTCTTTCCAATGGTCTAGTTGACAATCTTCTCGTATTAGTAATCTTGAAAAGAATACGTCTTTATACCATTTATAATGAGATAAAGTAGGACATCTTAGGTTTGACAGTAAATCTTCCGATCTTGCTGCTAAGAGAGTTGTACTTCCTACAAAGTGAAAGGTAATTGTATATATGAGAGTGTTTACTGCATCGCTTTCGGTATAAATTATTTCTTGATTTTGTTTATTCTTGGCTGTCCATTGTCTAGTATTCGTTAGGATTCTATTCTTTGTTTCATCATCAACATAGAAATCTCACCATCCTCTTAACCAGCCAGTAAATCCATTCACTATTGCTTTGGCAACCTCTTGATCAGGATTGCCAGCCATTTTATTAGCTGAGGCAAACATAGTCATATATCTCATAACATCTAATATTTTTAGATCTGATAGACCATCTATTGTCCAATTGACAATTGATCTACCTGAATAGGAAACAGCCTGTTGTATAGCATCTTCTTCCAGTTGTACACCAACAAGTGTAGGTCTCTTATAGTATGGTAAAGATGTGATTGGGTTCCATGTTTTACCATAGGCTCTTCTATTTAGATCATTAGTTACAGTATCCATAAAAGCATATTCTTTATTTTGTAAAGTATCATCTATCATTGGTTCTTCTTCTTGGAGCATTAGAGTTTCATGCTCCGAAATCTTCATTTTACCTTTGTTAGAAGATTCTGCCACACCAGGTAATGGTATTGAAATACTAGGTATTGGTGTAGGAGTACTAAGTTTTGGAGAGGGAATTCCTTTGATATCTAATTGGGCTAATTTGGATATTAATTGATCCATAAGTGTTTTATTATCCTCGCCTAAATGAAATTTAGTTTTATTGAGTTCAGGAGGAGGTTTGAATAAAACAGCTTTAGGAATAGAGGAGTTACTACCTTAGGTTGAGGAGTGACTAATTTTTCTATTCGTTCTGCTTGTTTTCCTAATGACTGCATATATAGGTTAGTAATTATTTTGTTCCACAATATGCGGAATTAATTCATGTTTCTTTCCCATTTCCTTGGGTACAACCTTATAAGGTGTTATAATAATGTCATATAGGGATTGTGGTGGTTCACCTTTTACAGGTGGACTTTTGATTCCTTTTAGGATAATACTTTTCTCAAGTGGATATGTACTAGAAGTTCTAGTTCCGTCTACGCTTATATAGGTTTTTTCTTCAATTGTTTGAATAGTATTGAATTGAGGAATTTGAATGTTATATTGAGCACAGATTTCTTGTAACCAGATAAAGAATCCTTTTGTTTCTCTTTCTTTTTTCAGGAATTTATTGTATTTTTTATGGAATAATTCTATTAATCTAGGTTGAAATGTTTTTAAATACCATTCTCTAATACCTTGGTTTTCGGGGGCTAGATAATCCTGTTTAAAGCATTCACTGTAGATCCTGGCGCGTTTTGATATCAGATCCAAACAGTGAAACTGTTTAAGAGTCCAAGTTACCGTATGTATATATATATATATATATATATATATATATATATATATATACTATACGTAGTAACGTAACGTACGGTACGTACGTCGTACCGTACGGGTCGGGTAGTACGTTACTA